>CM069861.1:212505398-212757898 GCA_036172795.1 Pelodytes ibericus
CCTGGGAGCCACACAAGTCCAGTATTGTAGTGAACATATTTAGTTTATCCCTCTTTGGCTCTGATATACAGTTATTAGTCTCTCTTTTGTGTCGCCAATTTTCTGAGAATTTGAGCTGTTTGAGAGACTTCTTAATCTGTGTTTATATTTTGGTGGAGTTTGTTTGATTATTAATCTAGTTGGTTAGTCTGCTTTAATCTGCCCAGAAACACTTACTAGCACTAAAGAGATGGGTCTATGCATTCCGAAACTTTGAGAAGTGGGAAGCTTGGTGGAGGGTAACATTTCCGCCCTTTCCAAAAAAATGATGTGCATGCACATGGAAACTTTATTTTTCTTTTACCATAAATGGTAATGTATGTATTGTGTACAACCAAACAAAAAGTAAGATGGTTGGCAACCGGTCACTGTAAGAGATAAAGTAACAATACTTAATATGGTAAGGACAATAGAACAGATTAGGAATGATTGTGAGTGTGCCATTCAAGGGGCAATTGTCAAGAGGGGGGCATGCACTTCAAGAAGCCATCTTTCGGTGAAACACATCTGTGTACATACCCCCAACTCCTTGTGAACACCATTGACAAAATTGCTTCATTTGGCAGGAAATAGACCATGCAGGGCAATTGAGGTCAGCTGGTCATAGCTAGCTAAGAGTGAATTGTGAGTCTGCATGTATATGCATGCTCACACATTGATTAATGTAACCCTTTTAAACTATTTCATTATTAAATGTATATTACATTGTACTTCACTATAGTGGCCATTTTATGTGCCTGGACATCAGAGGCCACCCACATCTTGTGAAGTAGAAAGACCCACCATACTGCCACTGATGGGTCAGAATTTGAAGCGTTGGATGGAGTGGTGTAAAGCACGCCACCACTGGACTCTGGAACAGCTGCATGCAAGCCTCACATCACCAAGTACAATGCCAAGCATCGGATCGAGTGGTGTAAAGCATGCCACCACTGGACTCTGGAGCAGCTACATGCAAGCCTCACATCACCAAGTACAATGCCAAGCATCGGAACGAGTGATGTAAAGCACACCACCATTGGACTCTGGAGCAGCTGTATGCAAGCCTCACATCACCAAGTACAATGCCAAGCATCGGAACGAGTGGTGTAAAGCATGCCACCACTGGACTCTGGAGCAGCTGCATGCAAGCCTCACATCACCAAGTACAATGCCAAGCATCGGATCGAGTGGTGTAAAGCATGCCGCCACTGGACTCTGGAGCAGCTGTATGCAAGCCTCACATCACCAAGTACAATGCCAAGCATCGGATCGAGTGGTGTAAAGCATGCCGCAACTGGACCCTGGAGCAGCTGCATGCAAGCATCACATCACCAAGTACAATGCCAAGCGTTGGATCGAGTGGTGTAAAGCATGCCACCACTGTACTCTGGAGCTGCTGCATGCAAGCATCACATCACCAAGTACAATGCCAAGCATCGGATCGAGTGGTGTAAAGCATGCCACCACTGGATTCTGCAGCAGCTGCATGCAAGCCTCAAATCACCAAGTACAATGCCAAGCATTGGATCGAGTGTTATAAAGCATGCCACCACTGGACTCTGGAGCAGCTGCATGCAAGCCTCACAACACCAAGTACAATGCCAAGCATTGGATCGAGTGATGTAAAGCACACCACCATTGGACTCTGGAGCAGCTGCATGGAAGGCTCACATCACCAAATACAATGCCAAGCATCAGATCAAGTGGTGTAAAGCACGCCACCACTGGACTCTGGAGCAGCTGCATGCAAGCCTCACATCACCAAGTACAATGCCAAGCGTCGGATCGAGTGGTGTAAAGGATACCACCACTGGACTCTGGAGCAGCTGCATGCAAGCCTCACATCACCAAGTATAATGCCAAGCATAGGATCGAGTGGTGTAAAGCACAATGCCACTGGACTCTGGAGCAGCTGCATGCAAGCCTCACATCACCAAGTACAATGCCAAGCATCGGATCGAGTGGTGTAAAGCACGCCACCACTGGACTCTGGAGCAGCTGTATGCAAGCCTCACATCACCAAGTACAATTACAAGCGTTGGAACGAGTGGTATAAAGCATGCCGCCACTGGACTCTGGAGCAGCTGCATGCAAGCCTCACATCACCAAGTACAATTACAAGCGTTGGAACGAGTGGTATAAAGCATGCCGCCACTGGACTCTGGAGCAGCTGCATGCAAGCCTCAAATCACCAAGTACAATGCCAAGCATTGGATCGAGTGGTATAAAGCACGCCACCACTGGACTCTGGAGCAGCTGCATGCAAGCCTCACATCACCAAGTACAATGCCAAGCATCGGATCGAGTGGTATAAAGCATGACGCCACTGGACTCTGGAGCAGCTGCATGCTAGCCTCACATCACCAAGTACAATGCCAAGCATCGGAACGAGTGATGTAAAGCATGCCACCACTGGACTCTGGAGCAGCTGCATGCAAGCCTCACATCACCAAGTACAATGCCAAGCATCGGATTGAGTGGTGTAAAGCACGCCACCACTGGACTCTGGAGCAGCTGCATGCAAGCCTCACATCACCAAGTACAATGCCAAGCGTTGGATCGAGTGGTGTAAAGCATGCCACCACTGGACTCTGGAGCAGCTGCATGCAAGCCTCACATCACCAAGTACAACGCCAAGCATCGGATCGAGTGGTATAAAGCATGCCGCCACTGGACTCTGGAGCAGCTGCATGCAAGCCTCACATCACCAAGTACAATGCCAAGCATCGGATCGAGTGGTGTAAAGCATGCCGCCACTGGACTCTGGAGCAGCTGCATGCAAGCCTCACATCACCAAGTACAATGCAAAGCATCGGATCGAGTGGTGTAAAGCATGCCGCCACTGGACTCTGGAGCAGCTGCATCCAAGCCTCACATCACCAAGTACAATGCCAAGCGTCGGATCGAGTGGTGTAAAGCATGCCGCCACTGGACTCTGGAGCAGCTGCATGCAAGCCTCACATCACCAAGTATAATGCCAAGCGTTGGATCGAGTGGTGTAAAGCACGCCGCCACTGGACTCTGGAGCAGCTGCATGCAAGCCTCACATCACCAAGTACAATGCCAAGCACCGGATCGTGTGGTGTAAAGCACGCCACCATTGGACTCTGGAGCAGCTGCATGCAAGCCTCACATCACCAAGTACAATGCCAAGCATTGGATCGAGTGGTGTAAAGCACGCCACCACTGGACTCTGGAGAAGTGGAAACGTGTTTTGTGGAGTAACGAGTCATGCTTCACTGTTTGGCAGTCTGAGGGGTGAGTCTGGGTTTGGCAAATTTCAGGAGAACATTACCTGACTGCATTGTGCCAACTGTAAAGTTTAGTGGAGGAGGGATAATGATAATGTTTTTCAGTGGTTAGTGTAGGCCTCTTCCTTCCAGTAGGAAGGGAAATATAAATGCTTCAGCATACCAAGACATTTTGGACCATCCTATGCTTCAAACTTTTTTGCGAACAGTTTAAGGAAGGACCCTTCTCTTCCAGCATGAAACTACCCCAGTGCACAAAGCAAGGTCCATAAAGACATGGTTGGATGAGTCTTGTGTGGAAGAACTTGACAGAAGTACTTTAAACAGAAGCAGAAATACTTTAAAAGTAAAATATCTATATAAGAAGCACAAGTGAAAAGTAAAAGTTTAGGGTCCCTTTTAAGTCCCCCTTCATCCTTCTGAGGTCAATACAACGGATACCATCAAGTTAAGGGTAATAATCACATCTCTCTCCGGGGAGAAAAGTGCTATGGACCAAATAGCTAATTTTATATTATTACGACCCCCCTTTCCGTAGCAAATATCTATATTAACATATACAAGACTAAGCTCATAGTGAGTGTAGAAAAAAGCAAACAAGTAAGAGAATCTCCTCCTGCTCCTCAAAGTCCATCATTGTTTATATATCTGAGTAAGTCAGACATTTTGTAATTGTGGTACTGTTTTTCAAGGACTCCTTTGTATTACCTGAAAAATGGGACAGAGGTAGAGCTCGATGGGACAGTGGGACAGACCCCCCCCCCCCCCCCCAAGATGAGAATGCCCTGCACAAAGTAATTTCAACTAACTAGATTTAATTTTATTATCAAGGAAATGTAATAGTCCTATACAGGGAGTGCAGAATTATTAGGCAAATTAGTATTTTGACAACATCATCCACTTTATGCATGTTGTCTTACTCCAAGCTGTATAGGCTCGAAAGCCTACTACCAATTAAGCATATTAGGTGATGTGCATCTCTGTAATGAGAAGGGGTGTGGTCTAATGACATCAACACCCTATATCAGGTGTGCATAATTATTAGGCAACTTCCTTTCCTTTGGCAAAATGGGTCAAAAGAAGGACTTGACAGGCTCAGAAAAGTCAAAAATAGTGAGATATCTTGCAGAGGGATGCAGCACTCTTAAAATTGCAAAGCTTCTGAAGCGCGATCATCGAACAATCAAGCGTTTCATTCAAAATAGTCAACAGGGTCGCAAGAAGCGTGTGGAAAAACCAAGGCGCAAAATAACTGACCATGAACTGAGAAAAGTCAAGCGTGCAGCTGCCACGATGCCACTTGCCACCAGTTTGGCCATATTTCAGAGCTGCAACATCACTGGAGTGCCCAAAAGCACAAGGTGTGCAATACTCAGAGACATGGCCAAGGTAAGAAAGGCTGAAAGACGACCACCACTGAATAAGACACACAAGCTGAAACGTCAAGACTGGGCCAAGAAATATCTCAAGACTGATTTTTCTAAGGTTTTATGGACTGATGAAATGAGAGTGAGTCTTGATGGGCCAGATGGATGGGCCCGTGGCTGGATTGGTAAAGGGCAGAGAGCTCCAGTCCGACTCAGACGCCAGCAAGGTGGAGGTGGAGTACTGGTTTGGGCTGGTATCATCAAAGATGAGCTTGTGGGGCCTTTTCGGGTTGAGGATGGAGTCAAGCTCAACTCCCAGTCCTACTGCCAGTTCCTGGAAGACACCTTCTTCAAGCAGTGGTACAGGAAGAAGTCTGCATCCTTCATGCAGGACAATGCTCCATCACACGCGTCCAAGTACTCCACAGCGTGGCTGGCAAGAAAGGGTATAAAAGAAGAAAATCTAATGACATGGCCTCCTTGTTCACCTGATCTGAACCCCATTGAGAACCTGTGGTCCATTATCAAATGTGAGATTTACAAGGAGCGAAAACAGTACACCTCTCTGAACAGTGTCTGGGAGGCTGTGGTTGCTGCTGCACGCAATGTTGATGGTGAACAGATCAAAACACTGACAGAATCCGTGGATGGCAGGCTTTTGAGTGTCCTTGCAAAGAAAGGTGGCTATATTGGTCACTGATTTGTTTTTGTTTTGTTTTTGAATGTCAGAAATGTATATTTGTGAATGTTGAGATGTTATATTGGTTTCACTGGTAAAAATAAATAATTGAAATGGGTATGTATTTGTTTTTTGTTAAGTTGCCTAATAATTATGCACAGTAATAGTCACCTGCACACACAGATATCCCCCTAAAATAGCTAAAACTAAAAACAAACTAAAAACTACTTCCAAAAATATTCAGCTTTGATATTAATGAGTTTTTTGGGTTCATTGAGAACATGGTTGTTGTTCAATAATAAAATTAATCCTCAAAAATACAACTTGCCTAATAATTCTGCACTCCCTGTAGTTCTTATTCAATTCTATTTAGAGTGATTAGATATATTGTTTTCATTCATTTATTATTTACTTATTTTTTTTTATCTTATATTTAGATAGCTCCTATGTCTCTGCATTTCTATATTTGAATATTTGTCCCATCACAAATAATTTAATTACAAGTAGGTTTACAGAGTTTCATATTATAATATCAAATAAATAAAAATACTCTAATGCCTGAAAAACAAACTTCCCAATAAATACATATACAATAAAGTTGTTAACTTGAATAATAGCACTTGGGTTTGTCTAACACGGTGGTTTTCACATGGCACTGAATGCTATAAAAATATAAGCTTTGATCGTGTTTGAGAAGATCTTCCATGAACATTTTGTGCTGTCCCTCTGTATGGCTTTCAGTGTTTGTGTACACACATTATATACATAAGCTTAGTGTGTATACAGACTATCAGCAATGGATGTGTCAGAATTCCAAAAGACAGATTGTCACAACTGAACGGAAGCATCTGACATGTTTTAATGTATTTCCTTTTCAAGATAGCCACAGGCTTGTCTAATCTCAACATTCTTGGTTGACCAATGTCTGGCATAATCCGTCTACAAGCAGAAGGTCAACACAACCCCCTCTGCCCGCAAAAAAAACAACTTTTTAATCAATATGTTATTAGCTTTAATGTTTTTCTAATATTTTCTTTTACGTCCTTGTTTTTCACACTGTAGATCAAAGGGTTCAGCATCGGGGTGATGATGACATAAAACACAGAGATATATTTTATCTGGTTTTCTAGGTACTTGGATGAGAGAGCAAAGTACAAGATCATGGCTGACAGAAAGCACAGAAGCACCACCGTGATATGCGAGGTGCAGGTGGAAAAAGCTTTAGTTCGTTCGACTGCCCGAATCTTTAGCACGGAGGAGATGATGCAAGCATAGGATACCAGGATAAACACAAAGGGAAGGAGAAGAGAAACAAAACTAACACAAAAAATCGCTAGTTCGCTTGAGTAGACATCTTCACAGGCCAGCTTTAAGACGGAGATAACCTCACACATAAAATGATTCACTACATTGGGGAAACACAATACGACTGGCATGATAAGAGAGGGAACAACAGATATGAAGAAGCTCCATACCCACACAAAGACAGCCAACTGGTAACAAACAGCCCAGCTCATCATAAAGGGGCAGTGTAGGGGGTGACATATGGCGGCATAGCGGTCGTAAGCCATGGTTGCGAGTAGCTGATATTCCGTCGACCCCAGAAATAGGCTGACATGTAACTGTATGGAACATTCATTGAGAGTAATGGCCTTTGGATCTGAGAAGACATCTACTAGGAACCTGGGCACGCAGTTCGTGGAGTAGCACAAGTCCAGAAAGGACAAATTGCAGAGAAAAAAGTACATAGGGGTATGCAAGTGCCGATTGACTGCGATGGTGAAACTGATAAACACATTCAAAGTGACAGTAACTAAATAGATCAGCAGGAACACAAAAAACAGGAGAACATTGATCTTCACGTTGCTCGAAAACCCCAGCAGAATTAATTCGGTGGGACTGGACTGGTTCTTTGGTTTCATCGTGCTGAAAAAATTACAGATATGTCAGAAAAATGAACCCTTTCACAGAATAGATTACGTTATACAGCATAGGTAAATTTTATTCAATGAAATAAAACCTGCCATGATAATTTTGGATGACTAGTTCAGACAGTGGGAGGCATACACACTTACCCTACATATTTATTGTTGAGGCAGACAACACAAACAATGGATGAAGACATATACTTCCCTGAAGGGGTCTGCAACCTACTCGATTATGGATGCTCATACTGCCAAGATGGTGGTTGAAATAGATTGTCCGTCCACCACCCAAGTGCTGAAGTCAGATTGCATTCCACAGTGCTTAGAGTGCAAGCTGTATGTTAAATATTGTGGGACAGTGATGTCAGCATTGGGGTGCAGGTGCATGCACAAGATTGTCCTTTGTAGTGTTTATATCTATATCAGTAAAATTATCTATATTTTTAGATTTAGCAAATTCTTTCTACCTGTAAAGTGACACACTTTCAGTGGCAACAAGATAAAGAAAATATTGTGCAATGCAATATTTTGTATTCTTCTAAATGATGATCAGTTCCTGACCCCATGCAAATACTACTATTCTTCATCTTATTGCATGCTCATACGGTTATTAAAATATTAATATTATAGATTGCGTGGTGATGACGTAGGACGCACGACGTAAGCCGAGGCGTTCTGCGAGTGCGGGTGCCGACAAGCTGAGCTCTGATGGAGTAGCCTCATCCCGATATACCGCCTTGACACAGCCGAAAATCGGATAGTCCTCTGCCTGCTTTGCGAGATCCTTGTAAACCTCCCTCTCTGGACCGGGCAAGTAGGATTTCAGGAGCTTCCGAAAAGAAACTTGCACGACATAGACGTCATAGCAGATTGTTTTTTCCAAAACCGAAGATGGCGGTCACATAAAGTGGGCTCCAGGCGATCTAAGCTAAGTATCCCTCTTATATGTGTGTGTATATATGTCCTGCACTCGAGGTAGCTACTGAACGCAGGTTACTTGGAAAAAAAAAAAAACGGGACAGAAATTGAGCAATCTGTATCAAACACAGTACATTTCTCAGCCTATAACTCCATTGAAACAGCGCCTGCAGTCTAAAGTCAGCACATTCATACATAGGTCATTATAACTCACTTGCTAGGGGCTTCTATTGTGGGAGGTGGGCTGCGCAGGGGTGCAGGTGCCCTGTGGGCCGGTGGTAGTCTTGAGCTTTGGTATCCCCACATCCAATTAAAAGAAAAGGGGGGAAATCTATCAAAAAGGAAACCTATCAAAAAGGGGAGAAGGGAGGAAAGGGGGAAAGAGAGGAGGAAAAGAAAAAAAAAAGGAAAGAGAAAAAAAAAAAAGGGAAAAAGACAGAGATACTGGTAATATAAAGCGGTATCGCCTTCAGCTTTGATCCTCCAGCGCAAAATTCAGCTCACTACCCGTAAATACTCCTAAATTAAATCTCACTGGCTCACTGGTAGCTATATCAGGAGCAACACATATACATAGATATTCTAGGAGTAAGAGCCTATTCTGACCAAAATTTTGCCTCTATATCCTTAGACTAAACCCCAGCTGAGCATTTGCTGCTACTGCAGGAGAACACTTTTTTTTTTTTTTTTTTTTTTTTCCCTCTCTTGATTTTTGGGAAAACTTTATCACTCACCTACCCTCCAGTGCCACAAACCTGATACAAGCACTGCATAGCAGTTTAACCTCACTGCAGATCCGCAGTATAGATCCCGAGGGACAGAGAGAGGAAGAGAAAAAGGGAAAAAAATTTACTTACGCAAAGTTTCCAATATGGCCCCCAAGAGAGAGAAGGAGAAGGAAAAGGAGAGGGAAAAGAGACAAAGTCTAGATAAATTAAGACCACTATCGACCTACTATTCCCCCAAATCATTACCCACAGCCAAAGACTTCCTCAAAGAAACACCAGGATTAGTGGAAGGAACCACTGCGGAAGTTGTGTTAGAAGATTCTCAATCGACACAGTCACCTAGTCGTATTTTCAATATAAACCAACTATATGAGAAACTGAGTACTGAAATGAAAGAGAACACACAATCAATAAAACAGGAAATCTCACATATCTCTGAAAAAGTGTCTCTCCATTCCGAAAGCATTAAAAACCTACAAGCAGACCTACAAAGTATCCAAAAAGAGAATGAGTTGCTTAAAGTTAACTTTCAAACTCTCGAAATCAAAGTAACACAATTAGAAGACAGATCACGTAGGCAAAACCTGAGGATAAGAGGCATACCGGAAGAAATAACAACTGATAAGTTGGAGCCCTATCTGCAAGACCTCTTAAACTGTTATGTAGATGGAGACCTATTAGGCACGGTGCCTATGGAAAGATTTCACAGACTAGTCAAGACAAAAGACCCTAAATTTCATGAAGCTCCAAGAGATGTAATCATCAGATTCTATAACTGCTACCTGAAAGATCTTCTAGTTAGGGAATTTTAAAAAGCACCAGCCAAGGACGAGAGATTTAAAAACCTATTACTGTTTCCGGACCTATCAATTACAACAAGATCACAAAGAAGAAGCTTTGGAGACTGTACAAAGCAGCTTAGAGAGGCAAATGTAAAATACAGATGGGGTTTCCCAACTAAAATCATAATCACAAAAGATGGACACACCCTCTCTTTTTCTGATCCGGTCCACCTACAAAAATTCATATCCTCCGCATACGCAGAAGAAAAATGAGGCATTTAATCTCAAAACAGCAGGAAGAAATTAGAATCGATAAGTCAATAGGATCCACCCAACTGTATATATAACGGATCCACAATATTTTGCAATTTTTCTCTCTTTCTCTTCTCTCTTTGTCTTTTTCCCCTTACTTCCACTTTATCTCCACCTATTCACTCATATCACGACACATAGAACTCGCACAGAGTATCACAATTAGCTAGAGACACTTACATGACTTAATACACTCTATACATTTTTTTTTCTTTCTCCCCCTATTTCCACTTCATGTCCACCTCGTCACTCATATCACAGCACTTTGAACAAGCACAGTGTACCACAATTAGTTAGAGACTCTTACAGGACTCAATACACCCTAAATACATACATTGTTTTTTTTTTTTTGTTTTTTTTTTATTTATTTTTTTTGTTATTTTTTTCCCTACTCACCTATCTTCACTTAAGCGCACCAATTCACATAAATTCGACACATAGTCCTTGCACAGAGCATCACAATTAGCTAGACACTCACATGATTTAACTATTTTTTTTTTTTTTTCACAATAGCACATGCTAGACAATTCATCTATCCAACACTATATCCGCACACCCACAGTACTCTCCGCACAGATTTTTAGATCACGAAGGTAACAAACCATATAACAGCATATATTTCACACTCACATAGTAATTATATTTCTTGAAAGGGAACGGGAGCGGGAGGGAATCATGTTGATAGCTTCTTAAAGAGGGGGGGCTCAATAGAACAGAGAACTCTTAGATACACATATAAAAGCTCAGGGTCGGCACCACGCACATGTATGATACGCCCGATCATTTTTGATGGGGCAAAAATCGCATCCAAGTACTGTATGCGAAGGTGGGATGAACGTGAAAGATGAATGGATGGTCTCGTGGTGGAATCGTTTGGTGGATAAGGTGGGGTCGGGGGAAAGCGGAAGACAGCAGAAAATATGTCACTTAAACTTGCCTCCATAAATTGCCAGGGATTAAACTCCCCACATAAACGAACTTTCTTGTTTGACTTGATTTGTCGGGAGCAAGTGGATATTTGTTTTGCCCAGGAGACCCACTGGACTACGGGTGCTGTTAGATATTGGAAATATAAGAAATACCCCACTGTCTATACTTCTAACTTAGACAAAAAAAAGAAACGAGGGGTTGCAATAATAATCGGGAAAAGAGTAAAGTTTGAATGCATTCATACTGAAACAGATAATGAAGGGAGATACATTATCCTAATTTGCAATCTCAATGATGTGACACATACTTTGGTTAATGTCTACGCACCCAACGTTGCTGCGGTGGGTTTCCTGGGCAAGATTTACTCCAGAGTTCAAGACCTCTGCAAGGGACTTTTAGTTATGGGCGGCGACCTAAATTGTATACATGACACAAAATTAGATAAACGTATGATGCACGGCTCACAACCAGACAAAAGGTCTAAGCTTTTAGCAAATTCCTTCTCTGACTGGCTAGCTCGGAACAAGCTCTACGACATCTGGAGAACACAAAACCCAGGTGCGAGGGATTATACCTTCTACTCACAAGTGCATTATTCATACTCCAGAATAGACATGTTCCTCACAAATAATAGATCTATCAATAGATTCACTTCGTCTTCTATAGGTAATACAACATGGTCAGACCATGCACCAATCTTTATCAGCATAGAAAATAATAAAAATTACAATATTAGAACTAAATGGCGTCTCAACGAGTCCCTATTAAATAACAGGTCATTTAAAGAGGAATTTAGAAACCAAGCCACACTTTTCTTGAACGAAAATGACAATGGGTCGGTTGATGAGGTGACTGCGTGGTGTGCAATGAAATGCACGATGCGAGGCTATCTCATTAAGCAGGGCACAAAGGTCAAAAGGGCCAGGGGCTCGGAATTGGCAGATCTCTATGTGAGACTAGCCCAGCTCGAAGCCCTTAACAGACTAAATCCTAACATAACAGTAACTAAACAACTAAGTGAGATACAGCAAGAAATAAAAGGTAAATTAATCGAAAAAGCTGACAGGTCCCTTCAAATTCTAAAGCAAGAGTGGTATTATAGCAGCAACAGAGCTAGTAAGAACTTGACCAATAAGATTAAACACAGGAACAGCCATATTAAGATCAATAAAATAATATGGAAAAATAAATCTAAACTATCACCGAAAGATATCAGCGAAACATTTAAAGAATATTATAAGTCTCTATATAATTTGCCAGCGGTAGAAAAAAACGTTAAGCAGATAAGATCCTTCTTGGCCAAGCTAAACCTACCAAAACTTTCAGAGGAAAATATAGAACGGCTAAACTCTCCATTTCAGCTGTCTGAGGTGAAAGAGGCAATTAGAAATTTAAAAAAAAACAAGGCCCCTGGTCCGGACGGCTTCTCTGCTCCCTTCTTCCAGTCTCTGGCAGATATTATTTCTCCCTTACTACTAAGAGTCTATAGCAATATAGCATTGGGTCAGCTTTTCCCAACAGAGATGCTACAAGCATCAATAACTCCAATCCCCAAATCTGGGAAAGACCCCAAATGTGTGACAAACTATAGGCCCATCTCGTTAATAAATTTAGATGTTAAAATATTTTCAAAAATGCTGGCCGGAAGACTGGAGGGAGTGATAGCGGATATAGTAAGCCCGGACCAGACAGGCTTCATTACAGGTAGGAATGGGGAGGATAACACTCGTAGGATACTAAACCTCATATATGAGATCCAATCCAGGACTCTACCATCCGTCTTCTTGGCATTAGATGCCGAGAAGGCGTTTGATAGGGTTAGCTGGTCATTTCTACGAGAGACTCTACACGCTTTCGGCTTTTCGGGCAAGTTCGTAATCAGCACAATGGCTCTATATGAAAATCCACAAGCAAAGATATCGGGACCAGATTTAGACTCTGATTTTTTCCATATTAACAACGGGACCAGACAGGGGTGCCCTCTAGCACCCCTGTTATATGTGCTAACTATAGAACCACTTGCTGCCTTAATACGCCAGAACAATAGAATAGAGGGCATAAACACAGGTCCAATATCTCATAAGATTACGCTCTATGCAGACGACATCATATTAACCTTGGGCAAGCCAGGAAAATCAATCTCAGAAGTACTATCACAGATAGCAGAATATGGTCAATACTCAAATTATAAGCTCAATCTTAATAAAACACAATTGATATATTTTAACCTAAACCATCAACTTCTGAGTAATCTTAAAAAACAATTCCCATTCAGATTTGATCTGCCACACATTGAATACTTAGGTATCCAAATTCATCAAAACCTTAAAGATATGATAAGTGGGAACTATTCCTTTCTATTGGATAAACTAAAAGCCCAATTTGCATCCTGGAAGGGCTATGAGATTTCCTGGCTGGGCAGACTGAATGTTATAAAGAGTTATGTCATCCCTAAACTGACGTACCTGTTTAGAACCATTCCACTGCCCATACCTGGGAAAACTCTAAAACAGTTTGAAATATTATTTTCCGCATATATATGGAACGGGAAACCCCCAAGAATAGCAAGGGCCACACTCAGAAGGAAATTATCACAAGATGGAGTTAACTACCCAAACATTGCTGAATTGTACGATTCATGTATGGTCTATCACTTTATGGTATGAGATTGTAAACAAAGCTATAATTTGAGCTGGTACAATTATGAGAAGTGGAAATGTAATAATTGTAAACCAATTTGTCTCTACTGGTTGAATCAGGAGCAATTCAATAGACTGAACATTACAAACCCTATTATCGTAAACATTGTTAAACAAATGTTCAAGTTTAAAAGAAAATTTGCCTCTTCTGATTCTTTGACTGGAGGGGCCCCGTTAGAGACGCTCCAACTATTGACGGAAGATCTGGATCTGAGACAGTGGCTCAGGGCGGGGTTGACTCAAGTTTCAGATCTACTGCCTGCTCTATCCTCTGGCACTTTCTCTGAACTACAGAGTAAGTTTAAATTACCAAACATAGAACAATATACATTCTTAAGAATTAAGAGCACCCTAAATGCTAATCCCTTAAGAGTTCACTCAGATCTAGATACCTTTATGGACGCACACTATAATAAACACCTTATATCCAAAATAACTGAGCTCTATAAACGGGAGTCGGACCTGGTGAAAACTAAAGCCATATGCAAATGGGAAGAGGAATTGGGGTTGGAGTATCCAATTGAGACATGGTTCCGAGCATGGGGCAGAATGAGGAAAGCAGTTCACTGCATAAATTTACACGAGCAATTCTTTAAGCTGATGCATCACTGGTACTATGTTCCAGCGGTCATGAATAAAATGTTCAACTCCTCCACGGAGAGCTGTTGGAGGTGTCAGACTATGCCCGGAACCATGTCACATATATGGTGGAGTTGCCCAAGACTAGACCCCATAAAAATGGAACTGGGCGAACTTATTAAGGCTTTATTTGGATTGGACTGGTCACCGACACCTCAGTCTTTTTTGTTTAACATAGAGGTCCCGCTAAAGAAAAAAGCTAACGCGGACTTAGCGATAAACATTTTCTCGGCAATAAAGATATGCTTAGCTCGAAACTGGAAGGAACAGAACCCTCCAATATGGCAGAATATTCTAAATCAAATAGAGTACCAACACAATATGGAGAAGTATTTTTACAAAATAAACGACAACTTAAACACATACTATGAAATATGGGCCCCATGGCAGACCCTTAGCCAAACTTAACTGGATTCCTATCAAACTTAAACTCAATCAAACAAGGGGGAGGCAATCCCAAACAAGAAACCCCCGACCACACTACAGCTTTACTAAAGAAAACCAGGTACACCACGAGACCAAGGTATAAATGTACGTATGGATGAATGTTGAGAGGAAGAATGCTAATAGAATGTATGAGCAAAAGACACTCTTAATCGATCCAACAATTAAAGGGAACTGGCAATTATCCCAGAAAAGTCACAACACAATTTCAGCTTTACAAGTATAAATATGACTACTCTCCTCTCTGCTCTATAAACTAAAACCTCTTTAGATCACAAGATAAGCCCTAGATCAACAAAAGCTGAGATAGGGGAAGATGCGAGGGAGGATGGAGGTAGTGAGAAGCTGAGAAGTACAGAGAGAACAGGAAAGAACTAAGCCAATCTAACTTAAGAGCGCTGTCTAAGCTCTAAAAGACACAATGATGTAAAAACCTAATAATCCTCATGTTTGATTAAACAACGCAAAACTGAGTGTCAAGAAAAAAAAAAAAAAATTTATTAATATTATAACCATATATTGCCAGATTATCCCTGGTTACTTTTGTTTTTACAGGATTTCATGTTATTAGCAATGGTCTGGGCGTTCATCCCCGGACATCTAGCAGTTTGTAATTGATCTCAGATATAAAGGTTTTTGGAGTTTAAATCAGTGTTCTTGTTTTCCCCCATGAGAAGAAGATAAAGGTATGATTTCATTGGAAAATTACTTTACACTATGAAGATGTTGGACAGTTTTTTTTTTTTTTGCTTATTAAATCTCTAATTTCTCCTAAATAAGTCCAAAAAGTGATGGCAAAACATGTCTGTGTGGAAAATAAACTATTTTATTTTCTTTTTGGAAGTTTTCGACATCTTTAAAAAGTTATCACTTGCAATCAAAATAGTTCAGGACCATATATTTTGAAAAAAAAAAGTTTAGTATTAAAAATCATATTTCAGTATCTTCTCCTACTGAAAAGAATGGATACGAAATAATATTCAAAAGTTATTGGATACATTGATCCAAATGGTAATTGTGCCTTTTTCCATAAATCTAATCCAAATACAACTTTCCTCCCAGGGAAATCTTTAATTATTTATTCAAACATTTTTTTGGCAAGAAAGGTTATTTTGGCATTAAACCCTTCCAAATGTTCTTGAATAATAAATAAATAATATCTGAATACCTACCAGATGCCATAAGATTACTCTCTTATTCTCAGGTGTGACGCAGAAGAGGACCTTAGACAAAGATTAAACCTGCATGTATCTATTAGGGAAGCAAGGGTTTAAAAAAAAAGTTGAATTATCCTTTAAAGAAATACCTTTTTACATGAGAGATCCATTTTCAGTGGTAAGTCTAGACAGACTTTACTCTATGTTAATAAAAAATGATGTGCATTCTACTGAAAGATGATCAGCTCCCGACATTGAAGACTCAAACCCCTCTGCTTTCATGGAAAGAATAAAGATTCTGGAGATAATGGAGGCTCTGATGGGAACTGGAAGATGAGAACATTTATTTTCTCTTAATATAATTCATTATTTTAGATTTCCAAAATTCCTGTGTGATCATGCTAAAGTGTCTCTCAATAAACTTATAGGACTTGAGATACTTAGAGACAACATTAAAATATAATACTGACCTTAATGGACCTTGTCGCTTCATTAGAAAGAACTGATTAAAGTCATAGGGAACTACTCTGGATATAAGTTGGATAAATCACTTGCACTAGGCAATAATATTGACCGAACTACTAAACAATATTTGACACAACAATTTGGATTTAAATGGGCCAAACAGTACATTAGCTACCTAGGGATAAAAACTGGAAATGATGCAGCAAAGATTGTAGAAATGAATTTCCTTGCACTACTGTTCAGAGAGTTCAGAGAAGGGCTACTAAACTGGTTCATGGGTTGAAGGATAAAACTTACCAGGAAAGGTTAAAGCATCTTAACATGTATAGCTAGGAGGAAAGACGTAACAGGGGGGGATATGATAGAAACATTTATATACATAAAGGGAATCAACACAGTAAAGGAAGAGAGTATATTTAAAGGAAGAAAAACTACCACAACTAGAGGACATAGTCTTAAATTAGAGGGGCAACGATTTAAAAGTAATATCAGGAAGTATTACTTTACTGAGAGGGTAGTGGATGTATGGAATAGACTTCCAGCAGAAGTGGTAGAGGTAAACACAGTCAAGGATTTTAAGCATGCGTGGGATAGACACAAGGCTATCCTAGCTATAAGACCGGGAACGGGGGACTAATAAAAGTATTAAAAAAAAATTGGGCAGACTAGATGGACTGAATGGTTCTTATCTGCCGACACATTCTATGTTTCTATGTTTCTAAAAAAGAAGCTAAAATAATGGAAAACAATGCAATTTTCCTGGTGGGGTAGGATAAACATTTTAAAAGCCTACCTATTACGGAAATCGACATATTTGTTCAAAATGATCAATTTGTATATCCCTAAAAGCTGCCTTGAAATGTTGCAATCCGACAATGCATAAAGCAAGACTCCCGAACAAGAATTGGGCAAAGTATATGGCCTTGGGGGTACAGCACTGAGGATTAGGAGTTCTAAATATTGAGGATTATATAAAAGCATGTATGATAGCATAGTCTATTCCAACCCAGAGAGAAGGGCCAGAGGCAAAACTTGGTTTAAAATAGGGCAGAATTTGATTTGAATGGAATATCTGGGCTCACTGTTTTGGTGTACAGGGTGAAAGGAAGTAGTAAAAAAGGATTAAATATCAAATAGTATAAATTAAATAGAGATAAGAAATCATAACATTGTTTGCTGAGTACATTACCCTTGAAACTAATAACTATTACATTCAAGAGATGAATCTAATAAGATGGTATGATAAAGGCATACTATCCATTGAAGATCTATTAGATTCAAAAGGAATAATAACATTTCAGCAAATAACTGGATATGCATAAAGCAGAGATATTCACATACCTTAGAATAAAATATTGTGATTAAGTATGTTTAGGAATTAAAGATATAGTAAAGGTAAGAAAGCTTAGGATGCTACATGATGTTGACAACATGATGTAGACATCATATTCGTAGAAGTATTTGTAAATTTCTAGCTCTTATTTATAATGTAAAATACACTGCGCTTATTTACACAGATACAACATATAATAATTAGAAGCAGGGGATTTGGGTGGTAGATAGATCCCCAGGAAACAGAAGGCCCCAAAGAGCAGTAGGCAAGTCAGATCCCATTTGAGGTTTATTCCAATCAATTTGGTCAATGGTAAAATTCATTGGAGACAATGTACGGAGAACAGGTGGGAGAATCGGCACGAAACCTTCCATTGGTTTCCATCAACTTATTAGTAAGTAACTGCTGTGAGCAAGTGAAAAACGAACACTCTGCTTTTATAATCAGAAAATGTGTCTACAATCAGAAAATTCAACTGTGTTAAAATCTTCTTTTTAACAAAGGTGGACCCCGCTTTCTCCAAGAATATCTTCATAATTTGACTCACTCTCAAAATTAAAGTTGGCCTCCAAAGTCCAATTTTATTTAATAGACCCATCTGATTTCATAAGAGTGGGGAGGCCATCTCTCGCTCTCAGATCATTTTATTTTGTGTGACTCTATCCCTCTTTCTCTTGGACAGTAAGATCCTTCTCCCCTCTTATTCTAGTATAAATGTGTTATGTTGTCTGCTGTTTGTTTGCCTGGAACAGGGCTGTCCAAACCTTGGTTTGTGGTGCAAATGTTAATCTCTGTGGTGCAAATGGCAAGTCTTTGGGTGAAAATGGCAAGTCTTTGGGTGAAAATGGCAAGTCTTTGAGTGCAAATTGCAAGTCTCTGTGTGCATATAGATAGCTACATATGAATAAATAATATTACATACATGTATGTTTTAATATTTATGTATATGTTTTGAAACAATGTGCATGTTTTGCTGCTTTAAAAGATCTGAACTCTATCTATGGGTTCTTTTTTAATGATTGTATTTGTGTAAATAATTTTTTAGGTCAAATTTATGTACAAATTTTTTGTAGCAAATTATAAGATATGATGAACATAATGGTATATAATGAAAGCCCTTCTTATGATGATAAAAACAACATATTATTTGTGTAGGTACAGTATGTGAGAAAGAAGAAAAATACAGCTAAACACAAACACCCCAGGAATGTAAAAACAGCCTTTGTCACCAAGGGAAATTCAAGGTCAAAATGTCTTATCACTAAGGGGTTAATATCTAGGCATTACAGCAACACTTGGTGAGTGGTGGAAACGATCATGGATATACATCCTGTGTCAAAAACTGCAGACAGACTCAGTATGTACTTTGTATGTCCTGTGTCACCAATGTGTTAAAATAAGTTTTTTAAGATGCTCAGTCTGCTCAGAAACATATCTCAAGGTCTAGGTCCTCGCATATGTCTTGCAGGTTTCTATATTTTGCAGAGCAGATGGTGTCTATCGTTGTGATGAATCTGCCTGGATGAGCTTCCAAGGCCTATGTGTTTTCCACGGGAGGCTATTTGATTTGATCCCTCTGCTTGATCTGTTTGCAGGTCAGTTTATACCTATTTGATAAGCTCTTTCAGATCTTCCAGGCGCAGATCTTCTTGAGTAGTCGCAGTGGGATCTGGGGGTAGAGCGGATGTTCCCACCTTCCGGTCATCTTTTTTTGCCTCTACAATATGTGACATTGGAGTGTTGATTGCCGACTCAACCCTTCTGACACCAGTGTTGAGCCAGAAATGGTGCTGCAGTAAGCAGATTTAGGAAAACATGGGATGGCTTGAGAGGAAGTTATAGAAGTTATAGATCTATCAATTTGGGAGCTGAGATGGACAAAGCTCGGAGGCAGAGATGTCCTAAAAAAAATTAACCAACGCATTTCGGAAAACTATGACTTCATCGGGGAACCCTGATGAAGTCATAGTTTGAAGAAACACAAGGATCGGTATAATCTGCAAATAGGATATTTGTAAGTAAATTTAATTTAATTTTCAAGTTGTTATAATCCTTTACGTTTTATAACTAGGTTTTCAAGTTAATTAACAGTAGTATGTTCTGCGGTAATACCAAGATTAAGCAGAAGCAATAAAATACTGCACATGAGTATTAAAAGGTGGATGCCATTATAAATATACATAGTATCTCACAAAAGTGAGAACACCCCTCACATTTTTTGTAAATATTTCATTATATCTTTTCATGTGACAACACTGATGAAATGACACTCTGCTACAATGCAAAGTAATAAGTGTACAGCCTGTATAACAGTGTAAATGTGCTGTCCCCTCAAAATAACTCAACACACAGCCATTAAAGTCTAAACTGTTGGCAACTAAAGTGTCAGGGTTGAGGTTTTTGGAGCATAGATCAGGGGATGCTATCTCTTGCTGGTAACCCTTACCAGGTGGCCCACAGGTGTATATATAGGCAGAGCACCCTGGTAAGGATAGGAGCATGAGAGTGCCAAAAATAATAAAAGGATAATCCACAAAGCAAAGTCAGGAACAGTCCAATAGATCAGGGCAGGCAGCGGTCAAAGAGTAGCAGAATAATCCAAGCAGGGCTCAGGGTTCAGGCAAACAGGGTAATCCAGGAGACAAGCCAAAGGTCAGGTAACGGGAAATCCAATAGATACACTGTAGCACAGCAACAAAGGGGAAACTGGAGACTGAAGTCCAAGGACAAACAGGAACCAAAGCTCTGGAACCCTGGAGCACTGTGGTAACAGTTTGAGTTTTTTTTTTTATAGCTCTGTGGGTCTCTACTCCTCCCCTCTGTTGGACAAGCTCCTTACTTGATTGGATGTTAGAGGGGTGTGTTTCTATAGCACATACCTCTCTGTCTATGTGCTTGGAGTCCATAGGAGCTTTGGTAATTGGGGAGACAAAGTTTGCCTCCCTCCTACAGCTGCAAATATTTCCCCCTTGATTGGGGTAAACTCTGTAGGATGCATCCTGGGCTTGCAGAAACTTTAGACCCTGGTTTCAGCCTACCGCGCTACCGTGATCGCGGATAGAAGCTCCTACTACAGGCCCCGACTTGGGGCCTACTCCTCGATCGCGGAGGAGTTATATCACTGGATGGAGACATGGAAGCACTGTGATTGCAGGTATGGGCAGGAGGGGAATGACAAAGTGAGTACATGACTTATGGAGAACCTGTGTTTGGGAGGGGTGCTAAACCAGAGGCCTGTCATAGCCTCTACTATACAAACAACCCCAAAAGGAATGCACTTACCTAAACTAGCATATATTATAAGGGGTGCTGCTGAGACCAAATATATATATATATATATATATATATATATATATATATTGGGGAGAATAACAAGTCTAAAAACCTGTGTGACAGACCTCATGGTAGTAGACAAGGACCAGAAGACAGTGATGGTGATAGATGTAGCTGTGCTAGCAACAAAGAGAAGAAGGAGTATAACAGAGAAGTACCGGGGTCTGAAAGAGGAACTAGAGAGGATGTCAAAAGTGGACTGGCACAGTTTGATTTCTGGAGGGTCATTGGAACCAGCATTTGTGGAGGGTCACTGGTACCAGCATTAATGAAAAACAGACTCCAGACAGGAACAGCTCAAGGTTGGCTGGTGATTCCAATATGCGAGCTCCTTGCTTATGCTGACAGCCATATGTCACAAACGGGGACCAGGTGACAAGATAAGGGAAAGATAGAGCCTTGTTCAGGATATCCGCACTTCCTTGAAAGGCCCAATGTTGGTGCAGCCACATACCAGGACCCTGAAGAAGTAGCTGCTGTATCCAGTAAATAACAGGACTGGAACTGGAGATTCCTGATTCCTTGCAGACACACTGACACCGTGCAGCTGAAATTTTTCGTTGCTCTTGATAACAAGTTATTGGGATACATAATCCTGAGAAGACCCTGGGTGGAACATGTCTCCCTAAATGTTAATAGCACAGGTGCATTGAGTCTATGGTAGTAGTTACAGTAATTAAATGAATACTCTTTAATCATTTTACCACTATTATACTAGAATTCCTGACCCTGTCTCACCCATTGGATTAATATTTTTTTTTCTTAATTTTTTTTTATTTCATTAAAATAACAATATTAAACAATATTTATCTTCCAGAAAAATAAAAACTGTTGTGTTAATATGCAAAATTATTCATCTACATTAATTTGGATAAAGACATTTTTAAAAATAATTTCTTAACACTTCCTTTAACTTCATTGTTTCTTAAGCTGTATATCAACGGGTTTAATGTGGGAGTCACAATAGCATAAATAACAGTCACAAACTTCTGATTGGCTATCAAGTCTTTTTTTTGTCCCAGGTACATGGACATAATGGTCCCGTAAAACATTACTACTACGGTCAGATGAGAAGTACATGTGGAAAAAGCTTTAGTCCTTCCATCAACAGACTTGATCTTTATTATTGATATTATAATAAACATGTAAGAGACCACAATAAAGGCAAAAGGGGTTAGAAGTGTAAAAAAACTTGCAAAAAAGATTGTCTTTTCATAAAAAGAAGTATCTCCGCACACCAACTTTAGCATGGCCAGGATCTCACAAACAAAATGGTTGACTTTATTGTCTTTGCAAAATGAAAAAGGGTGTGAAATCGTAGGAAGTGTGGACAACAGAAAACTCCCCAGCCATAAAACCACTGCAATATTTTTACACATCTTCCAACTCATAATGACCGTATAACGCAAGGGGTAACAGATCGCTACAAAGCGGTCATAGGCCATCACCGCTAGAAGGATACATTCTGTTTCTCCTAGAAAAAGACTTGTGGACATCTGTATCATGCATGCCATGAACGAAATTCTTCCTCCCCCTTTATAAATCAGACCCTCTAACATCTTGGGGACAATGCTTGTTGAGTAGAATAAATCCAGAAAGGATAAATTGCAGAGAAAGTAGTACATAGGGGTGTGGATGTGAGAATTACTTATAACAGCAAAGATCAATACCATGTTTCCTAGGAGGGTAGATATGTACATAATGGAAAATAACACAGCCAGTATGCTTTGAGTTCTCCGGTTCTGAGAAAGTCCAACTAGATAAAATTCCAGCACTATGCTCTGGTTTCCAACCTCCATCGCAACGAATCGCAAATTAAAACTCGCCAGTGCCTCTTTAAAATACACGGAAGGACAAGTTAAACACTACAGGAGAATAAATAATATTTCATGACAATGGAACTGGTGTGAGGTAGGTGGCGCTAGAGAAAATTTTGCACAAGCAGCAACTTGTCTAGCAGTTATCCCAAAATACTGCAGTAAAACACATATACAAAATACACAAGGTGACAGTGCGCTATATGTGCTATAAAGTGACAGTGTAATCAATCTGCTGTGCAGAAAATACAGGATATATACCCAGTATCACAAATGAAGGTACAGAGATGATAAAAGCAATGAAATATAAAACACTCACATATAGTCCCTTAACATGGGACAAAACATAAATGTAAGTGGCAGCTTTCTTGTCCTGGTTCGATGCAACCTCCACAGGGGATATGCAATGTTCAACCTCAAATCTTCTGTCCTCCTGTGCATCCAACCAACCAGCTCCTTCTTTCATTTGTATTGTATAGCTGCAAAAAGTTTTTTTTTTTTACATTTTTACACTCTTTAATACATTTTATACATTACACAAAGGGTTAAGTCTAAAATAAATGGTTGCAAAAGAAAGCCCTATCTGTCCTTAAAAAAAAAAAAAAAAAAAAAAAATGTATCTGTGGGGGATTCATTAAAATAGCTGGCTTGCACTTTAATTTAAACACACACATAGCTAAAGTACAAAAAAAGCTATTGTCCAGAATGGACATCAAAACCAAGAAAACCATTGTACTGAAGGGGTTAAGCAACCTCAGACTTAACACCTTCACTACAAAAGAAGTGCCAGACACGTCCTGGGAGAAACTCCCTTAACGACAAAGGACGTGCCTGGCACGTCCTGCGGTGAATCAAGCGGTTTTCGCGATCAATGATCACGAAAACCGCTTTAACGGTGCTGGTCTATTGCCTCGATGTCAAAGCAATAGTCAGCAACAAAATTTCTATGCTGCTCAGTCAATATGGCTAAGCCCTCTACCGGTCTGAGCTTCGGAAGTGAAGGTAACTTCACTTCCGTCGCTCTGAATATGCTACTTGACTGCCCCTAGTGGTAGTTAAGTAGCATTGCAATGGAAAATATTTAAAATAAATATTGAATTAATTAAAAACTGGTTATATAATTAGATTAGCCTATAGGGTTAAAATTAAATAATTTTTAGCATAAGGGATAGAGTTAAAATTAAATTAAAATTAAAAAATATTAAGGGATATAATAAGGATTAGAGTTGGGGTTAAATTTAGTGTTAGGGTTAAATTTTGGGTTCGGGTTGGGGTCAAAAGGTCAATATAGGAAAAAAACAAAAAACACTATTTTTGTTTTTTTGCCCCATAACTTGCAAAAAAATACCGAAAAATATGGAAACATGCATATTTTTGAACTCGGGACAACATTTAGAAACTATTTAGATGGGGTCTTTTTTAATGATTTTATTTGTGTAAATTATATTTTAGGTCAAATTTAGAAAAAGTGTTTTTTTTTAAATTTTTCATCATATTTTATACTTTTTTTGTAGTAAATTATAAGATATGATGAACATAATGGTGTCTAATGAAAGCCCTTCTTATGACGATAAAAACAACATATGATTTGTGTGGGTACTGTATGTGAGAAAGAAAAAAATTGCAGCTAAACACAAACACCTTAGAAATGTCAAAACAGCCATTGTCACCAAGGGAAAGTCAAGGTGAAAATGTCTTGTCACTAAGGGGTTAAATATAGAATTATAGAATATAATAAAACTAACGGACTTACCAAAAAAATCTGGTGATAAAGAGTAAACTACTCTGGCACTGGCTGTTTCTCCCCAGGACCCTGACCACAATTACATGTTTGTTGGATGTGTTTTAATGTTTGTATAAGTGTTATCTGTCTTACGGAGAAAGGACGGAAAGTATTGTCAACTGAACTATACATTTTAAATGTAATATTAATGGCTGTACTGTACAAATAAGGAATACAATCTGCTTTTGAGGAAAGTAAGAGTTATTTTTTGTATGTCTTGAGAGATAAAAGTAAAAAAAAAGTACTATCAGGAAGTATTACTTTACTGAGAGGGTAGTAGATGTATGGAATAGCATTCCAGTAGAAGTGGAGTTTAAGCATACATGGGATAGGTATAAGTTTATCCTAGATATAAGATAAGGCCGGGGACTAATGAAAGTATTACCGTATTTGCTCCCCCTGTCTCCCTGCCCACTCCCTCCCCCTTAACTATAACTAGATCCCTGGTGGCTAGTGGGGGCAGCCGGGGGATGTCTGCACGATACGTGCAGACATCCTCCATGCTGCCCGACACGGCAGTCTATTATGACGGACAGCTGGTCCGTCATAATAGATGGAGGTGTCAGGCAGCATGGAGGATGTCTGCACGTATCGTACAGACATCCCCCAGCTGCCCGATTCCCCCTGGTGGCTAGCGGGGCAGCGGAGGATGTCTGCGCGATGAGTGCAGACCTCCCCTGCTGCCGCCCGGCATGACCACCGGGACTTCTGTGACGAAGCCGGAAGTACCCGGCTTCATCATAGAAGCCCCGGCGGTCGTGCCGGGCAGCAGCAGGGGAGGTCTGCACTCATCGCGCAGACATCCTCCGCTGCCCCGCTAGCCACCAGGGGGAATCGGGCAGCTGGGGGATGTCTGTACGATACGTGCAGACATCCTCCATGCTGCCTGACACCTCCATCTATTATGACGGACCAGCTGTCCGTCATAATAGACTGCCGTGTCGGGCAGCATGGAGGATGTCTGCACGTATCGTGCAGACATCCCCCGGCTGCCCCCACTAGCCACCAGGGATCTAGTTATAGTTAAGGGGGAGGGAGTGGGCAGGGAGACAGGGGGAGGGAGGGGGCAGGGAGACAGGGGGAGGGATGAGGGGCAGGGAGACAGGGGGAGGGATGGGGGGCAGAGAGACAGGGGAAGGGAGGGGAGCAGAGCAACAAGGGGAGGGAGGGAAGAAGAGACAGAGCAACAAGGGGAGGGAGGGGGGAAGAGACAGAGCAACAAGGGGGGGAGAGACAGAGGGAGGGGGGACAGAGCAACAAGGGGAGGGGGCAGAGAGAAACAAGGGGGTGAAGAGACAGAGGCGAGGGGGGAGCCAAAGGGAGGAGGAGAGAGACAAAGCTGGGGGCAAAGGAAAGAGAGAGGCAGCATTGGCACATAAAAAGGAAATAAAAACAAGAAATGCACTTTTTGATATAATTTTTTTATTAAAAAAGCTATTTTCATGTGAATATATACAAGTTTAACTTTTTTCCTATAGGGTAGTCTTATATTAAGGCTTTAATTTTTTTTCCTAAAGGAATATCCAAAGTTTGGGGGGTCGTCTTATAATCAGGGTCGTCTTATAATCGAGCAAATACGGTACTTTACTGAGAGGGTAGTGGATGTATGGAATAGTCTTCCAGTAGAAGTGGTAGAGGTTAATACAGTGAAGGAGTTTAAGCATGCATGGGATAGGTATAAGGCTATCCTAGATATAAGATAAGGCCAGGGACTAATGAAAGTATTACATTACTGAGAGGGTAGTGGATGCATGGAATAGTCTTCTAGTAGAAGTGGTAGAGGTTAATACAGAGAAGGAGTTTAAGCATGCATGGGATAGGTATAAGGCTATCCTAGATATAAGATAAGGCCAGGGACTAATGAAAGTATTACATTACTGAGAGGGTAGTGGATGTATGGAATAGTCTTCCAGTAGAAGTGGTAGAGGTTAATACAGTGAAGGAGTTTAAGCATGCCTGGGATAGGTATAAGGCTATCCTAGATATAAGATAAGGCCAGGGACTAATGAAAGTATTACTTTACTGAGAGGGTAGTG
Source organism: Pelodytes ibericus (assembly GCA_036172795.1). Lineage (NCBI taxonomy): Eukaryota > Metazoa > Chordata > Amphibia > Anura > Pelodytidae > Pelodytes > Pelodytes ibericus. The sequence continues at coordinate 212,532,018 of CM069861.1, forward strand.
GATGTATGGAATAGTCTTCCAGTAGAAGTGGTAGAGGTTAATACAGTGAAGGAGTTTAAGCATGCATGGGATAGGTATAAGGCTATCCTAGATATAAGATAAGGCCAGGGACTAATGAAAGTATTACATTACTGAGAGGGTAGTGGATGCATGGAATAGTCTTCCAGCAGAAGTGGTAGAGGTTAATACAGTGAAGGAGTTTAAGCATGCATGGGATAGGTATAAGGCTATCCTAGATATAAGATAAGGCCAGGGACTAATGAAAGTATTACATTACTGAGAGGGTAGTGGATGTATGGAATAGTCTTCCAGTAGAAATGGTAGAGGTTATTACAGTGAAGGAGTTTAAGCATACATGGGATAGGTATAAGGCTATCCTAGATATAAGATAAGGCCAGGGACTAATGAAAGTATTACTTTACTGAGAGGGTAGTGGATGTATGGAATAGTGTTCCAGTAGAAGTGGTAGAGGTTAATACAGAGAAGGAGTTTAAGCATGCATGGGATAGGTATAAGGCTATCCTAGATATAAGATAAGGACAGGGACTAATGAAAGTATTACATTACTGAGAGGGTAGTGGATGTATGGAATAGTCTTCCAGTAGAAGTGGTAGAGGTTAATACAGTGAAGGAGTTTAAGCATGCCTGGGATAGGTATAAGGCTATCCTAGATATAAGATAAGGCCAGGGACTAATGAAAGTATTACTTTACTGAGAGGGTAGTGGATGTATGGAATAGTCTTCCAGTAGAAGTGGTAGAGGTTAATACAGTGAAGGAGTTTAAGCATGCATGGGATAGGTATAAGGCTATCCTAGATATAAGATAAGGCCAGGGACTGATGCAAGTATTACATTACTGAGAAAGTAGTGGATGCATGGAATAGTCTTCTAGTAGAAGTGGTAGAGGTTAATACAGAGAAGGAGTTTAAGCATGCATGGGATAGGTATAAGGCTATCCTAGATATAAGATAAGGCCAGGGGCTAATGAAAGTATTACATTACTGAGAGGGTAGTGGATGTATGGAATAGTCTTCCAGTAGAAGTGGTAGAGGTTAATACAGTGAAGGAGTTTAAGCATGCCTGGGATAGGTATAAGGCTATCCTAGATATAAGATAAGGCCAGGGACTAATGAAAGTATTACTTTACTGAGAGGGTAGTGGATGTATGGAATAGTCTTCCAGTAGAAGTGGTAGAGGTTAATACAGTGAAGGAGTTTAAGCATGCATGGGATAGGTATAAGGCTATCCTAGATATAAGATAAGGCCAGGGACTAATGAAAGTATTACATTACTGAGAGGGTAGTGGATGCATGGAATAGTGTTCCAGTAGAAGTGGTAGAGGTTAATACAGAGAAGGAGTTTAAGCATGCATGGGATAGGTATAAGGCTATCCTAGATATAAGATAAGGCCAGGGACTAATGAAAGTATTACATTACTGAGAGGGTAGTGGATGTATGGAATAGTCTTCCAGTAGAAGTGGTAGAGGTTAATACAGTGAAGGAGTTTAAGCATGCCTGGGATAGGTATAAGGCTATCCTAGATATAAGATAAGGCCAGGGACTAATGAAAGTATTACTTTACTGAGAGGGTAGTGGATGTATGGAATAGTCTTCCAGTAGAAGTGGTAGAGGTTAATACAGTGAAGGAGTTTAAGCATGCATGGGATAGGTATAAGGCTATCCTAGATATAAGATAAGGCCAGGGACTGATGCAAGTATTACATTACTGAGAAAGTAGTGGATGCATGGAATAGTCTTCTAGTAGAAGTGGTAGAGGTTAATACAGAGAAGGAGTTTAAGCATGCATGGGATAGGTATAAGGCTATCCTAGATATAAGATAAGGCCAGGGGCTAATGAAAGTATTACATTACTGAGAGGGTAGTGGATGTATGGAATAGTCTTCCAGTAGAAGTGGTAGAGGTTAATACAGTGAAGGAGTTTAAGCATGCCTGGGATAGGTATAAGGCTATCCTAGATATAAGATAAGGCCAGGGACTAATGAAAGTATTACTTTACTGAGAGGGTAGTGGATGTATGGAATAGTCTTCCAGTAGAAGTGGTAGAGGTTAATACAGTGAAGGAGTTTAAGCATGCATGGGATAGGTATAAGGCTATCCTTGATATAAGATAAGGCCAGGGACTAATGAAAGTATTACTTTACTGAGAGGGTAGTGGATGTATGGAATAGTCTTCCAGTAGAAGTGGTAGAGGTTAATACAGTGAAGGAGTTTAAGCATGCATGGGATAGGTATAAGGCTATCCTAGATATAAGATAAGGCCAGGGACTAATGAAAGTATTACATTACTGAGAGGGTAGTGGATGTATGGAATAGTCTTCCTGTAGAAATGGTAGAGGTTATTACAGTGAAGGAGTTTAAGCATACATGGGATAGGTATAAGGCTATCCTAGATATAAGATAAGGCCAGGGACTAATGAAAGTATTACATTACTGAGAGGTTAGTGGATGCATGGAATAGTCTTCCAGTAGAAGTGGTAGAGGTTAATACAGTGAAGGAGTTTAAGCATGCATGGGATAGGTACAAGGCTATCCTAGATATAAGATAAGGCCAGGGACTAATGAAAGTATTACATTACTGAGAGGGTAGTGGATGTATGGAATAGTCTTCCAGTAGAAGTGGTAGAGGTTAATACAGTGAAGGAGTTTAAGCATGCATGGGATAGGTATAAGGCTATCCTAGATATAAGATAAGGCCAGGGACTAATGAAAGTATTACTTTACGGAGAGGGTAGTGGATGTATGGAATAGTCTTCCAGTAGAAGTGGTAGCGGTTAATACAGTGAAGGAGTTTAAGCAGGTATAAGGTTGAATTCGACTTAGTGTGAAGATGAAAGTCGAATTTTAGTGAATAGACCTATATAACTTTTATTGGATTTAGTATATGTGTTTTTACATTTTTGTTTACAGTTTACAATATGATTTTGCCAGTATTTTGTTTATAAAATGTGTCCTTTTCTTTGCAAAATGAAAAAGGGTGTGAAATCATAGGAAGCGTGGCCAATAGAAAAGTCCCCAGCCATAAAACCACTGCAATATGTTTACAGATCTTCCAACTCATAAAGATTGTATATAACGCAAGGGGTAACTGATCGCTACAAAGCGATCATATGGTATATGTCACAATATTTGTATTTCAATTGCAGTTTAAGTTAAAAAAAATACTTGAGTCCATCAAGTTTAACCTTATTTCAGCAATTACAAATTCTACTTTTAGTGTGTGCCGGGTGTGGGTGGGGGGGGGGGGATTATGGGGGACCCTACTTGACTCCTCATAGTTAGCAGATTTCTCCTTGGATCCACAAGTACTAAATAAATATTAATTACAGTAATAACATACTCTATGTACTATTCTTTTTAAAAAAAAAAGTATCCAGTCCCCTTTTTAAAGGCATCTAATGTAGTCAATAGCTCCCCTCTTCAGGCAGCGAATTCCATACCTTTATGGTCCTTACGGTAATAAATCCCTCCCGCTGTCGTAGACTAAATCTCCTTTCTTCGAGTCTTAGCAGGTGACCTCTTGTCCTTTGTACTGTTCTGTTAATGAGCAGGTCGCTAGAAAGCCCTTTGTATGGGCCCTGTACATATTTATATAACATTATCATATCCCCTCTAAGACGCCGTTTCTCTAGCGTGTACATATTTATATAACATTATCATATCCCCTCTAAGCCGCCGTTTCTCTAGCGTGTACATATTTATATAACATTATTATATCCCCTTTAAGCTGCTGTTTCTCTAGCGTGTACATATTTATATAGCATTATCATATCCCCTCTAAGCCGCCGTTTCTCTAGCGTGTACATATTTATATAACATTATCATATCCCTCTAAGCCGCCGTTTCTCTAGCGTGTACATATTTATATAACATTATCATATCCCCTCTAAGCCGCCATTTCTCTAGCGTGTACAGATTTATATAACACTATCATATCCCCTCTAAGCCGCCATTTCTCTAGCGTGTACAAGTGTAACATTTCCATTCACAAAGGATTACACTACAGTTTCATGGCCGTCTATTTTAATTTTATTTTTGAGTTTAAAATATTAACATGGATCAATCCTGCGATCAGATATACAATTGAAATGTAAAATTGAATTGAAGTAAATTAGTCAGTATTAGTAAATGTACCAATAAGTTATAAAACCCATCTCTGGAAGCTCAAACACAGTGAACTGCAGGAGGTTCATGCACTTACTTACATTCAGTAGCTGTGTGTATATCACATCTTTGTGGCTGTTTATAAATCAAATAAATAATATACAAATTTCTACGTCCATGAAATGATGCCTTGTGGAAGGTTTGGTCTGTAAGATCCTTCTCCTTTTATATATTAGAAAGATGCAGGTAAACACCTGAGATTACATCAACACTCGCACGTAATTTACCATTTTAGATAATTACCTAGCTAATTAGGTTGGGAAAAAAAGAAAAGGAAAATACCCCCAAAGGGAAAAGCCGGCTCTACCCGGTTGAAATGAGGAAACGAAACGCGTAAGGCGAATTCCCCACTGTTTGTACTCCTGCACTAATTCTTTTCGTGATGTTGTCGGATCCTTTTGCAATAAATACACTATTTACTTCACCGGATTGGACAGTGCAAACGTCTCTTGTTTTGTCTTGCCTGGGTACAAGACCTTAGTCCATTAAGTTCAGCAATTCCACACACCTATATTTGTTGATCCAGAAGAAGAAAATAAAACTCTTGAGATATTAATATTGTCATCTTAAAGGGGACGAAAATCCCTTCTTGATTCTAATTCAGCCTGGCTAACCCTGAAACACCATTCCCTTATATACGTTTACTCTTAGACCGATGTAGGCATTTTTTCCCAGTTTTCCCATAATTTATCCATCCTAACTGTAAAGGAACCTGCTCTATGTTTAAGACGAAAGCTCCTATCTTTCAATCTTCAGGGGATATCCAAATGTTATCTGGAAGGTACAATTTATAAAGAGATCTTCAAGCAGATTTTTGTAATTGTCTTGAATATACCTGTATACGTTTATCATATCCCAACAAAGATGTCTTTTCACCAGAGGAAACAGTCCCAATTTGGACAGCCTCTCTTTATAGCTCAAATTTTCAAAAGTATTCAGAAAAATTGGGCAGACTAGATGGACCTAATGGTTCTTATCTGCCGACACATTCTATGTTTCTATGTTTCTAAATTTTCCATAAATTTAATCATTTTTGTAGCCCTTCACTGAACCCTTTTTAATTCCATTATGACCTTTTATATGACGAGATGTAGCGAATGACTTAGAAAGAGGCAACATTTTGGTCCTCTCTCTTAAATCAACAATGGCCTAATATCATATACAGCTGCACTGTCTATTGTCAACAAGAACACCCAAATCCTTTTTCCAGAGAGGATTTATCCAACCCATTTATCTATATTGAAACACATCTGCCAATTAACAGTCCATTTTCTTATTGTGTCCAAAACACTTTGCAGCGAAAATACATGTTTATTCTTTACACAAACAATATAAATTGATACTAATTGGACCAGAAAGATAACTTCAGCTGTCACAATCTAGATTTAGCTGAGGTTTAAACTGATGATGACGGGCAACTCTTCAAGTTATAATAATATGTACCTTAAACCACTGACCTATATATTGAAGGCCCAATACATAGCAATATTTATTTCCCTGGTTTAAAAAATGTAAATTTCTAAAAATCCCAAAAGTTTATTTGGAAAAACTATTTTTAATTTGGCTATTATAGTTTAAAATGTTCCCATGTTTTATTAGTGGCCTGGTAATAAGCCATACCTCTAAATTACAATTCAGAATCACTACAATTTTCTGTGTCCAGCAAAACTTTGACCTGGCAAGTATAGTTATAATTCACCTGGTATTATTATATGTCTGCTCTGTACAGACTACTATGTAATATATGTATACACACATTGCAAGTATAGTTATCATTCACCTGGTATTATTATATGTCTGCTCTGTACAGACTCCTGTGAAATATATGTATGCACTCACTGCAAGTATAGTTATCATTCACCTGGTATTATTATATGTCTGCTCTGTATAGGCTACTGTGTAATATATGTATGCACACACTGCAAGTATAGTTATCATTCACCTGGTATTATTATATGTCTGCTCTGTATAGGCTCCTGTGTAATATATGTATGCACACATTGCAAGTATAGTTATCATTCACCTGGTATTATTATATGAGCGCTCTGTGCAGACTCCTGTGTAATATATGTACGCACACATTGCAAGTATAGTTATCATTCAGCTGTTATTATTATATGTCTGCTCTGTATAGGCTCCTGTGTAATATATGTATGCACACATTGCAAGTATAGTTATCATTCACCTGTATTATTATATATCTGCTCTGTACAGACTCCGGTGTAATATATGTATGCACACACTGCAAGTATAGTTATCATTCACCTGGTATTATTATATGTCTGCTCTGTATAGGCTCCTGTGTAATATATGTATGCACACATTGCAAGTATAGTTATCATTCACCTGGTATTATTATATGTCTGCTCTGTACAGGCTCCTGTGTAATATATGTATGCACACACTGCAAGTATAGTTATCATTCACCTGGTATTATTATATGTCTGCTCTGTATAGGCTCCTGTGTAATATATGTATGCACACATTGCAAGTATAGTTATCATTCACCTGGTATTATTATATGAGCGCTCTGTGCAGACTCCTGTGTAATATATGTACGCACACATTGCAAGTATAGTTATCATTCAGCTGTTATTATTATATGTGTGCTCTGTGCAGACTCCTGTGTAATATATGTATGCACACACTGCAAGTATAGTTATCATTCACCTGGTATTATTATATGTCTGCTCTGTACAGACTCCTGTGTAATATATGTATGCACACACTGCAAGTATAGTTATCACTTACCTGGTATTATTATATGTCTGCCCTGTGCAGACTCCTGTGTAATATATGTACGCACACACTGCAAGTATAGTTATCATTCAGCTGTTATTATTATATGTCTGCTTTGTATAGGCTCCTGTGCATTAAATGCAAGAACACATTAGTATAAGTATAGTTGTTATTTGGCAAACTTTGGCCGTTGGTAGTTTTAAATGCTTTACAAGTTTACAATTTTTCTTCCCCGGTTCCATTCAAATTCTAAGAGTGGGGTGGGAGTACAAATTGCAAATCTGATATTTGTAAATTAAACATATTAAGAATACAAAAAAATACAAACAACTTTTTTATAATAATTAATTTTATTTATTAAGAAAGTAGAAAGATTTGGCTAAATGGTCACACTTGGACTCACACAGGGACACCTGGATCTCAATGGAGCAGAGAGGCTCAAACATTATAGATAATCTATTTCCTCCACAAAGAACCCCAGTTAAGACTTCTAATCCCATAGTAGTGGATCTAGACTATATGTGGAAAAAAAATTAAAAAAAATATCTCCCTTTCTTTAATGTAAATCTATACTTGCCTATCGACGTAGTAGAGGATCGGATGCAAGACTTAAGCTTAAAAACTTGGAAAATCAGTGGAATTACCTCAATAGATAAGATCACTACAGACAGGAGGATTATGTCCTTTCCGGAGTTAATAAATAAATATGAATTACAACCACTAGAATTTTACACCTATTTAAGAGTAAAACATTTAATTGAAAAATAAATTTTACCACATTCACACAGAGAAAACCCAGACATGGACGATTTTTTTTTAAAGCAGTCGAGTAGGAGAGCTTACTCCGCTTTAGACGAGGTAGAGAGTTTTACTACTCAATCTAACATAAAAAAATAGTAAGAGGAATTAAAATATCAGAGGCCAGAAAATGATTGGTATAACGCTATAAAATTGACAAAAACCTCCACTCACTCTCTAAACACCATTGAAGTGTATTATAAATTATTATTTAGGTGGTACTTGACCCCAGTAAGATTGAATAAAATGTACAAGAATCAAAATGAGAATTGTTGGAGATGTCTCAATATAAAGGGAACATTATCCCATATATGGTGGGAGTGTCAATATATAAGGGAATTCTGGAAGGACGCCTCCAGTTTAATTGAATCTACGTTGGGATCCGAAATGGTATGTGACTCCTCTTCAATGTTATTCCATATAGGCCTTGAAAAATGGGATTGGTCAAATAGATGTTTCATCCTCCACGTATTTTTAGCTGCTAAACTAGTAATTGCCCGAGAGTGGAAAACAGCTGGGGAAATAGACCCTAACAAATTGATTGATCAAATTGATTACCAGGCTATGATGGAAAAAGGCTACTATAGAAATAATGAAGAAAATATGACAAATTATTCAAAAATCTGGTCACGGTGGTTAGATAGAAAGATGTAACTTAGAGGAACTCCAGGGGTAAGGATCAAATGAAGGTTATGAATGCTAAATGAATGATATATCAATGTAAAAAAAAAAAAAAAAAAAAAGACAAGGAAAATTACTGTAATGTTAATTTTGAGACTACCGACAAAATAGATGTTTACAGCACATGGTTACATTACTTGTCTTTTTTAATTTGGTTGTTTAGTTGGATACAGAACCTGAAGGTAAGCAAGCTCCCTTTGTCTTAAGTTTTTAGAGCGATACGTCAGCCTCTATCCTTTTACAGGTTTTGTTTTTATTGCGAGAACCTATGTTTGGGGTTTACTGTGGTTAGATTCTCGCAGCATCTGTATAGAAATTGTTAATTTACTGACGATACTTTTTTGATTTTGCGATACATGTAACCATTTACTATGATTTTATATGTTTACAACAAAAGAACCCAATAAATGTTAAAAAAAAAAAAAAAGAAAGAAAGAAAGAATACCTAGGTAGTAATATGAGAACATATTAATTAAACATACAAAGTTACAAAAAACATATTCCAAGATGTTATTTATATATCAATATATCAATTCAGACAACATTCATACAGAGAGGTTTGGAGAATGTTGGAGTAGCTTCCAGGGATACTGTTTGGTGATACTTTATACATTATCATAGTATTGTAAAGACCATGTGTATGTAGTTAGCTGCAGAGTTTTCTTTAACTACATTTTGACCACAAGCAGGACTAGCCTGAAGTGTTCTGGCGCCCTGTGTGGGCCACCCTCCTCTTCACCCTTATGTCTGTCTGTCTCCTCTCCCTCTCCTCTTGCCTCTTTCCTCTCCCTCTATGTATGTGTCTCTGTCTTCCCATGTTTGTCTCTTTCCTCTTCGTTGCCATGTATGTCTCTCTCCAATCCCCCATTTTATGTCTCTCTCCCTTCCCATGTATGTCTTTCCTCTCCCCACCCCCTTGTCTGTCTGTCTCTCACCCCCCATATGTGTTCTATCTCCACCTCCTCAAATGTCCTTTTATCTCTTTCTCCCTTCCAATATCTGTTCTCTCCTCCCCCATATCTTTTATCTCTCCTTTCCCTCCCCATCTATTTTCCTCTCCTTCCCCTCTCCATACCTCCTTCCCTCTCCCCATATCTCTTATCTTTGCTTCCCCTCCCCATATTTCTTTCCCTCTCCTCATATCTCTTACCTCTCCTTCCCCTCCCCATTTCACTTTCCTCTCCTTCCCCCATATATCTTCCCCTCTCTTTCCCCTCCCCATATCTCTTTCCCTCTCCTTCCCCACCTAGTATCTCTTTCCCTTTCCCCATATCTCTTATCTCTCCTTCCCCTTTGCATATCTCTTTCCCTCTCCTTCCCTTCCTTATATCTTTCCCTCCTCTCCCCTCGTATCTCTTTCCCTCTCCTTCCCTTCCTTATATCTCTTTCCATCTCCCCATATCTCTTATCTCTCCTTCCTTTCCCCATATCTATCTCCCCCTTCCCACATCTGTGCTATCTCCCCCATATCTGTTCTCTCTCCCCCTTCTCCCCAGTATATTTTTTCTCCCCCTTCTCCCCATCTCTGTTATCTCTACCCCTCCTCCCCATCTCTGTTCTCCCCATCTCTGTTCTATCACCATCCTTCCTTCATCTTTGTGATCTCTCCCCCTCCTCCCCATCTCATTCTGTCTTCTTTTTTGTCTAAATAAAGCCTCAAGCTTTTTAGGCTTTTTCCACAGTGTCCATATCTCTTTATGCTTCCATTCTGCATAAATAGTAACATTCTTCCATTTTACATTGAAATTGTATCTGGGAGGTGACCTATTCACATCAAACCTTGCATTCCCCTTTCAAATTTCTTGCTATCCATACTTTGGATGCCATTAAGATCTGGATCATTAGATTTTTTTTGGTTAAGTGTACACTTGAGAAAGCCTATGTGGATCTGAAAGCTCCGTGGGAAAGGCTCTCAATACCAAAGATTTTTTTATCAAACAATTGAAAAATAATTGTAGAGATAGTCAATACCTCTTCACACTCCCAAGACATGTTGTACATTGTCCTCTCAGCTTTCAGACACCCACAGCATAAACTTGGAGTATGGATATTATATTTATGTTTTACTTAGGGAATTCTGTGCCACCTATGAAATATCTTACTATAAAGGTCATGTATTCCCACAGAATGAGTACTCCTTCTGATCTGATTACATGGCCGATACCATTCTTGTAAAAGAACTACCCATATCAGATTTCCATTTTTTTTTTCCAACTTAATCTCCACCGGATCGAGTAACGGGATCTTTGTTCAAAAGTTTAGTTTGTTATTATAGTGTTTTCCCAAGAACTCATCTAGTACTGAGGATTATACTTTACCAAGTGCAGAAATAAGGCGTTGGGTTCTCAGGAAATTAAATATTTATTATATTATATTTATATATAAACAAGTTGTCCCTTATGATTGAGCTACCATCCCCATGGTTCCTCTCGAATGGGTCCACATTAACTTTAAAAAGGGGACTTCCCTAACCATGTCTCTTCCTTATTTTATACCAGTCACGTTAGGATCAGAAGTGTTATCCCATACTAAGAAATTGGTAATCATACATATTTTGTGCAAATCCTTTTGGATCAGAAATATAATACCTCCTTTTTCTGTTTTTCTATATAAACAATCTTGGACAATTCTAGGTTTCCTCTCTTGCAAAATATACGAAATGAATAATGTTTGAAACTGAGAAAGTATACTATGTGGGACCCTGACAGGAATGAACCTGAAGAAATATAATATCCTATATTATAGGAATTAAGAAGGCATTAATTGCGTTTAACCTTCCTAACCAGTATATCCACTCTATAAACGTTTTCATAGCTTTAGCTAACATTGTATTATAGTTTTCTTTCAACGGTTCCTTTAGATCTAGTTCTATTTTTATGCCCACACAATCCACTGTAGTATTACTCCAATCAATTTTCGGGATAGAGCCCTAATCACCATATTGTTCAGGAGCATGATATACTGAAATAGTCTGAGTCTTCTGAATATTTATTCTATAGTTAGAGAAAGTACTAAATTCTTGGATTTCATCCAACGGTATTGATACTGATTGTAAAGATTTAGTCATCATTAATATGACATCTTCCACAAAAAGGGATGTTTTGTGCTTCTGGGGCCTAAGTTTGATAGCCCAGATTTAATTTATTAACTGTATTCCCTGATGGCATTGGCCTCTTTCAGCAGGATAATGCACCTTCCAAAAAGCAAAAATGGTCCAGGAATGGTTTGAGGAACACAACAACGAGTTCAAGGTGTTGACTTGGCCTCCAAATTCCCCAGATCTCAATCCAATTGAGCATCTGTGGGATGTGCTGGACAAACAAGTCCGATCCCTGGAGGCCCCACCTCACAACTTACAGGACTTAAAGGATCTGCTGCTAACGACTTGGTGCCAGATACCACAGCACACCTTCAGAGGTTTAGTGGAGTCCATGCCACGATGGGTCAGGGCTGTCAGGTAGGTGGTCATAATGTTATGGCTGATAGGTGTATATATATATAATCTAAGAGAAATATTTTGCTCTGCATATTACCAGCTGGATAATTGTCTAAAGCAAACTCAGTATGCGTTTTTCAGTTTAGGCAGAGGACATCGATAAAAAAAGGGAACAAATAAAAATAAGAAACAGACTAACAACCCTATAGTGGACGATCTCTGTTATCTATGGAAAAAAATTAGGGAAAAATATCTCTCTACATATGTTATAAATAGATTTCTATCTCTAGATGCAATGGAAAATCAAATTATGGACTTAGATCTAAAATCATGGAAGGAGGCGGGAATAAACTCAATTAGCCAGATATCTGGAAAATCCAGCAATTCTCAGTTATAGCCAATGCCTTTTCCCTGTGGCCAAGGGAAGTATATCCATACTTAAGAATAAAACATTACTTTGAAAAAGAGAGAGCCCATCTGCCAAGCAAAATAAATCAAGATATGGATGACTTGTTCTTGGCGGCATGGAAAAGGAAATGGGGCAAAAGATCCTGCGCAGCCCTAGACTGTGTGGAAGAATTTACTAGCCTGCCAATAATAATTTTAAAAAATGGTGTAATGAATTAAATATATTGTGGGAAGAGAAAGACTGGTATAAAGCTATGCAGACAACAAGAAGGTCCACTCAGTCCCTAAACTTGTTGGAGACCTTTTATAAAGTAATATATAGATGACATCTATCCCCGGCAAGATTAAAAAAAAATGTATAATGGCTGTGATGATAATTGCTGGAGATGCCTAAGTAATAAGGGAACATTGGTACATCAATGGTGGGAATGTCAGTTTGTAAAAAAACTTCTGGAGCGAAGTCTCTTTACTTGCCACAAATATCCTGGGAACCGAGATCATGTGTGACCCGGCCCTAATGTTATTCCATTTGGGACTGGAAAGATGGGATATGGAGAAAGGAACGCTCCTTGTCCAAATCCTACTGGCCGCGAAACTTATTATAACTAGATCGTGGAAAACCCCCCGGGTCCCATGGATATAGTCAACCTAATTGACCAACTTGACTACCAGTCCCTGATGGAGAAAGGCTACTATCTAAATAACCATGATAGAATCGATAAGTATTGTGGGATCTGGTCACCATGGCTGGATAGACAGATATTCAGATCCAGCTAGAAAATAAGACTCACCGGTTCCGGGGGAGGGGAATGAGTGTGTATGAATGATAGAATGGATGAAGAGATATATGTAAACAAGCTAAAATGTGTCATAGTTAGTTAAGAATAAATAAATATATGTAAATATATATCTTGCAAAAAAAAAGAGTGTCTAAGGAAAGCCATGTAAGGAGGGATATGCAGTGATGGAGTGGAATGGATTTAATTATAATTGTTGTTTGCTCTTTGATCTGCAGAGCACTCTGTTATGTGAATAATGCAAATTAGAAGGCGCTGAGGGGAGTGCTCTGCAACGTGATACATGCTTGTATATGTCAGGTACCCCGTGTTTTCCTTTGTATTGAGCCATTCTGTCTGTATTTTTGTATTGAATATTTTTACTGATATCCTCACTGATAATCACTTCGATACTTTAATAAAAAGGAGAAAGAAAAAAAAAAAAGGGAACATCCATCCTGTAAAAGGTCATTCATATACACAAACCCCATTCATTTAAAATTGGAGAGCAAAGCAAACTAAATTCTCACTATGTCGGGAATCACCAGCAGCCGCTAAACGATGGAAGTTACAAGAAAATCTTGAGAGGTCTTAGGCTGAATAAGTAGAGTCCCAATCCAGAATACATAATACATAATCCTAAGAACACCCTGGGTAGAACATGTCTCGCTTAATATTAACAGCTTCGGTGCATTAGCGGATAGTCTATGGTAGTATTTACAGTATGCAATGAACAGGTAATGGCTTATTGGGTGGTGGCACTGGTGAAATAATGAGCCTCCAGATGCTGTGATTGCTGAATAACCCTTTTTTTCCTGGTAATACAGACACTATAGCAAAAAGTGCTCTCCCGCCAGGTGGATCGAAGAGCTTAAGTGTTTCAAGTCAAAACTCATCTAACTGTATTAAGCCTTGGATTAATATGTTACCCAATGTTTGTAAAAATAGTTTTCTTATTTTTTTTCCATTTTTCATTAAAAAAAAATAGAAAAATATTGAACAATGTTTATTTGCTGGAGAAATTGTAAAGTTGTAAGATTTGTCTTCTACCTTTAGTTGGATGAAGACATTTTAGAAAATAGTTTTTTAACACTTTCTTTAACTTCATTGTTTCTTAAGCTGTAAATCAATGGGTTTAATGTGGGAGTTACAGTACCGTAGACAACAGTCACAAACTTCTGATTGGTTAGCAAGTTTTTTTGGGGTCCCAGGTACATGGACATGCTGGTCCCATAAAACATGAACACTACGGTCAGATGAGATGCACAGGTGGAAAAAGCTTTAGTCCTTCCATCCACAGACTTGATCTTTATTATTGATATTATAATAAACATGTAAGAAACCACAATAAAGGCAAAAGGGGCTAGAAGTGTAAATAAACTTGAAAAAAAGATTGTCTTTTCATAAAATGAAGTATCTCCGCACACCAACTTTAGCATGGCCAGGATCTCACAAACAAAATGGTTGACTTTATTTTCTTTGCAAAATGAAAAAGGGTGTGAAATCGTAGGAAGTGTGGACAACAGAAAACTCCCCAGCCATAAAACCACTGCAATATTTTTACACATCTTCCAACTCATAATGACCATATAACGCAAGGGGTAACAGATCGCTACATAGCGGTCATAGGCCATCACCGCTAGAAGGATACATTCTGTTTCTCCTAGAAAAAGACATGTGGACATCTGTATCATGCATGCCATGAACGGAATTCGTCCTCCCCCTTTATAAATCAGACCCTCTAACATCTTGGGGACAATGCTTGTTGAGTAGAATAAATCCAGAAAGGATAAATTGCAGAGAAAGTAGTACATAGGGGTGTGCATGTGAGAATTACTTATAACGGCAAAAATCAATACCAAATTTCCTAGGAGGGTAAATAAATACATTATGAAAAATAACACAGCCAGTATGCTTTGAGTTCTCCGGTTCTGAGAAAGTCCAACTAGATAAAATTCCAGCACTATGCTCTGGTTTCCACTCTCCATCGCAACCAATCGCAAATTAAAACTCGCCAGTGCCTCTTTAAAATACACGGATGGACAAGTTAGACACTACAGGAGAATAAATAATATTTCATATTTCAATGTACAAAGTTACAGACAAATAGGAGCTTCTGATCTGAAATGTAAACATATTTTTTATGATAAATATACTGTTTAATTTTTGTTTAAAATCATTTTATTAAGGAATTTTATAGGCAGAAAGAGGCATATCATAACAAGTGTGATGTCAATATAGGTTACATTGAGACAGGCATACAGTACTAAACATGTGTCTGAGTAGGTAGCGATTCAGTGTCCGCTATCCGTATCGACATTTACACAGCCTGTTTTAATACTTTGGAGGAAGAACAGAGACTTCAGCATCTTAGAAATACACGAGGAACAATTTACTTAAAAACATAGTAAACAAACTAAAACTAGTGGCAGCCACAAGTGGCACCAGTTAATTGGTGGGGTATAGACGGAAAGTGGGTTATCAGATTCTTGATCGAGTGGAATTAGCTTCGCTGTCTTATCGACTATATAATGCAATCTGTATAAGGGCAGCCTCATAGTATGGAAGGTTGGAGGCTTGTTAATGTCTGAAGGAATGGATCCAATTCTAGAAACAAGGTCCATGGTGACCATTTGGAGTAGGCCATACGCTTACTGTTACGGTACACCCCGGTATAAGAGAAGTTAATACCGCTGAGGACGTTCCCTTTCCGAATGAAGAAGCAGCTAATAGCAGTTCAAATTAGCCGAAGCGGAACCACACGAAATCCTTCACGAACCAAACAGCCGCACGAGTAAATCATACGAATCCCATACCCCCAGGTACGAGACCAAGCTCCGTGTTGAGGGTTAAACAGAGATCTACTTTATTTGTGTAACAACACAGACTTATAAAAAGACATACAACATGACATCACAGACATTAGTATACAATGGGGGGGGGGGGGAGGAACTAAACATAGTTCTCCAACTAACTGGGGCTAGGAACACATTAGACTTTCAGACTGTAACCAAATTACCATACAGTGAGTAGACCTAATTGCAAAACACACAGTAAGAGACATAATGAACCCAACATAATCAATTAATACAGTTAATTCAGAACAATGGCTGTTGGAGTAAACTATCCAGGATTGTCACTGACACATTATAAACCTTTAGAGTGGTCTACTCACAGAATTAAACATTACACGTAAAGCAATATGCTCACAGAATGGGACTAACTAACAATATTGATAACTTTCAAAATATGCATCACATTCCCCTGAAACATACCTTTTTCAGAATCAGACAATTCCACCCAGTAGGGCAGACCCGGCTTGACCCTTTGCGGGTCAACTTGGGGATGACCGGACTAGGAGGCTGTAGGAATGTCAGTTTGCCGAGATAATCAGTCAGCATTCCCGTTGTGCTTACCGGGTAGGTAGCTGATGGTGAAGTTGTAGGGTTGCAGGGCTAAGCTCCACCGTAGCAACCAACCATTGTCTCCTGAGACCCGGTTAAGCCAGACCAAGGTATTGTGGTCAGTCACAAGGGAATTCCTGTCCGTATAAATAAGGGTTCAGTTTTTTCAGTGCCCAAACCAGGGCCAAACATTCTTTCTCCACTGCCGCATAACTCACTTCCCTTGGCGGTCACTTTCTGCTGAGACATGCGACAGGGTGCTCCACTCCATGCTCCCTCGAGCAGCCACCAGTCCATACATGGAAGCATCTGTATGGACGAGTAAACGCTTGTTAGGTACTGGGGAAGCCAAGACAGGGGCATTCAAAAGAGCCTGTTTCAGTGCCTGAAACGCGGCTTCACAAGCTGGAGACCACAGGACCTGCTTAGGTAAATTCTTTTTAGTCAGGTCAGTCAGGAGTTTGACGATAGTACTGTAGTCAGGGATGAAGCGTCGGTAGTACCCTGCCATCCCTAAGAAGGCTAGTACCTGGGTCTTATTGATAGGTGATAGGTAATGATACTGCACTTCAACCATGCCTAGATGGCACTTGTCTGGCTTCAAGGTCAGGCCAGCGGCCCGAATCTTGTCCAGAACTACCCCTACATGAACCAGGTGTTCCTCCCAAGACTCACTGTAGACCGCAATGTCATCCAGGTAGGCACAAGCAAATTCCTGGAAGCCATCGAGGAGTCTATCCACCATACGCCTGAAAGTAGCCGGGGCATTCTTCATCATGAATGGCATGACTCTAAATTGGTACAGGCCAAACGGGGTGACAAATGCCGACATGGGGATAGCATTCTCGGCCAGGGGGATCTGCCAATAGCCCTTACACAGGTCTATGGTAGTCAGATAGCGAACCCTAGCGATGCGGTCTAGTAACTCGTCCACCAGGGGCATCGTGTAGGCGTCAGTGGTGGTCCGCTCGTTGAGCCGCCTGTAGTCCACACAGAACTGGGTGGTCCTGTCTTTCTTAGGCACCAGGACTACAGGTGAGGCCCAAGGGCTATCGGAGTGTTCGATGACCCCAAGCTGAGTCATCTCCTGTATCTCCTTCCGCATTCCTTCTCGGACTGCTTCAGGGATACGGTAGGGGGGTTGTCGTAGGAGGTTTTGTCCAGGGGTCTCTACCTTATTTACAGCTAGGGTAGTTTAACCAAGCTCTTGGGAGAACGTCACCTGCTTCTGCCACAGAAGCTGTCTTGCCTGTACCTTCTCTGTGGGACTTAACCGGTCCCCTAGCTGTACAAGACTAGTAAGGTCAGTCTGGGGGTCCCTCCTTAATAAATTGGGAAGGGGTAAGTTCTCAGGGTCATCTGCAGCAGGGGCACACACTGCAGCGACATCCTCCGGTCTGTCCTGATACTCCTTCAGCATGTTCACATGAAAGGATTGCTGGATCCTTTCATCTGCACAGCTGGCTATAATATAGATAGTATCACATACCTGGGCTAATACTTTATATGGGTCCTGCCAAGATGCCTGCATCTTATCTGTCTTCACAGGTTTGAGCACTAGGACCTTCTGCCCAACCTGGAAGACCAGCTGTCGGACACCCCGATCATACCATCCTTTCTGTCTCCCCTGGGCTGCCTGGAGATTCTCTCTTACCATCAGATACAGTTTCTCCATGCGGTCCCAGAGTTCCAGAACATATGGCACTATCCTGCTCTGTCTCTCCCTCCCAGTGTCCTCTAATGAGATCTAGGGGTCCACGGATCCTTCTCCCATAGAGTAGCTCAAAGGGAGAGAACCCAGTAGATTCCTGGGCCACCTCTCTGTAAGCAAATAACAGATGGGGCACGAATCACTCCCAGTCTCTGCAAGTGTCAGTAAAGGTCCTCAGCATCTGTTTGAGGGTCCCATTAAAGCACTCACAGAGGCCGTTAGTCTGTGGGTGGTAAGGTGAACTGAGCAGCAGTTTAATGCCGCACACCTTCCACAGCTGCTGAGTGAGCACAGCTGTAAACTGGGTTCCCTGGTTGGAGAGAATGTCCCTAGGGAACCCTACCCTAGTAAAAATCTTAACCAGGGCATCAGCAACTTAGACAGTGCTACTGCCTCTGGGTAACGGGTGGCATAGTCCACCATGGTGAGAATGTATTTCTTCCCGGATGGACTAGCCCTGGCCAGGGGACCCATAAGGTCAACAGCTATGCGGGAAAAGGGCTCCCCAATGATAGGAATAGACATAAGCCTAGTTTTTGGGTGGTCCCCCCCGCTTACCTACCCGTTGACTTGTGTCACAAGCACTACAGTATATCCCACATCCTGGTTAAAATTGGACCAAAATAAATTTAAGGTGATCCTATGGGCTGTGCGGCAGGACCCTAGATGTCCAGCTAATGGCACATCATGCCCAATCCGCAGAATCTCCTGCCGGTATTTCACAGGCACTACCAGCTGTCGATTCTGCGGAGGGGAAGCCCTTTTCTGGGAAGGTTTAGGGATCCTATACAGCCTATCCCCCACCCACTCATAATGTTCCCTGTCTACCCCCTCTTCCCTAGCATCTGCCTAGCCCTATATTTCTGGAGGGTCGGATCCTCCCGGGTTTCCTTCCCAAATGCCTCCGGGGTATCCCAGCCTACGGGGGCTCACTCTAGGGTACAAGTTGGGGGAGAGGGTCTTACCTGGGTCTCAGCAGCAGGCAGGCCTGTCTTGGTGGCACGGGTCTAGGCACGGGTAGTCACAATGTTAACATCAGCGGGGCATGGCTCATGACTCCCACATTCACATGTCTAGCGCCCACTCCCCAATCCAAATGCACCCGGGCAACAGGCAGGTGGAACACAGCACCCCCTGCTACCCTCACCGCTTGTCGGTGCTGCTGTCTGGGATTGCTGGTTATAGCTTGCAGCTGGAGGTGGTGCTGTAGTGCGGTGTGCCGGGGGCTGGTAGGCATTAGTGGCCTGGGGCTTTGCTGGTCGATACTCCACTCTGGCAGGGACTTTGGTTACAGCATGGTCCAGTTTGCGGCATCGGTGTATTCATCTGCCAGGCAGGCAGCTTCAGGCATCGTGGAGGGTTTACGGTCCCGGACCCACTCTCTGTCTCCTGTAGGTAATTTATCACAGAGATGTTCCAAAAGGAACATCTGCAGCACATCGTCCCCGGATACGGCTTGGCACCCCGCCATCCAGTGGGTTGCAATGCGGTGCCCCCGGCATGCCCACTCAGTGTAGGAATCTCCAGCCAGCTTGTTTGTCTCTCGGAACCTCCGTCGGTATGCCTCTGGGGTAACAGCATACCTGGTCTGGGTTGTGTAGTTGACCTTCTGGGCTGTGAGAACCATCCCGTTGCTTGCCACCAGTTGTTACGGTACACCCCGGTATAAGAGAGGTTACTACCACTGAGGACGTTCCCTTTCCGAATGAAGAAGCAGCTAACAGCAGTTCCAATTAGCTGAAGCGGAACCATACGGAATCCTTCACGAACCAAACAGCGCACGAGTAAATCATATGAATCCCATCCCAGGTACGAGACCAAGCTCCGTGTTGAGGGTTAAACAGAGATCTACTTTATTTGTGTAACAACACAGACTTATAAAAAGACATAAACATGACATCACAGACATTAGTATACAATGGGGGGGGGGGTTGGAGGGGGGGTGGAACTAAACATAGTGTCCAACTAACTGGGGCTAGGAACACTTTAGACTTTCAGACTGCAACCAAAGTACGGAAGGTACGGACAGGCAATTAACCGAAAGATAGTCAAAGGCAACCGAATAGAAGTATAGTTCCAAGACAGAGGGGTCTGTCACACTTACCCTGTGCGGTGAGCAGGAGGTCCTCCATTTTTCCGATTTGCTCCACCGAGGCAACCCATTCTGCGCAGGTTGGGAATCTATTTTTTCCCCATAGATTTGGTATTCACATTTTTGCAGTGTTTAATAGGGGTGGGGATAAGGAGTGTTTATAGGTACTGACCGGTCGTGGCGGATGATGTAGGAGGGCTTGCAGGGTGTCAGGTCGAAAGTCAAGGTTGTCAATTGACTGAATGGTGTTGAGAACAAAATCCCAGAATGATTTGATTATTGGGCGGGTGCACCAGATATGTATGTAGTCCCCCCTGTCTGTAAGTGTGAAGTCAGAGAGGGTCATTGGGTTGGTCTGAGGTCAAGGTGTCGTAGGGTTGGAGATTTTTATCCAACATCACGTGTCCCAGCCTGGTGTATCGGACATCTTCTGAGATGAGGTTACGTATGGATTGTACATCATATCCCAGGGGTAAATGGCTATTGAAGATGAGTGATGTAAGCGGTCAAGATGTTTCTTTTAGGCCATAGCGGTCTGAAATATACCGCTATATAGTGAGTGTTGCTGGAACCGTGGGGTGGGATAGAGGGAGAGTCTAGTTGCATCTTGGGCACTCAGGCTGCTGTTGGGATTGGTACGATAAGCCCTGCCGCTTAGTGGATATCCATAGTTTAGGAGATGGCCTCGGCCACTCCAGTATCCTATCCAGGTGGATTGCTTTATGGTATAAGTCTAGATCTGGGAGAGAGACCCTACCTAGATGCTTGGGTCTAGTAAGATATTTGTACCCCAAATGAGGGTGTGTGTTTCCCCAGATATATTGAGTAATACGTTTTTTGATCTCTGTAAGTTTTAGGTATTGTGATGGGGAGAGCTTGCAGGCTATAGAGTATTCTGAGGAGGATATTCATCTTAACCACGCTAATCCGGCCAAACCAAGAGATGTGTTTAATCGACCATTTAACCACATCAGCTTGTATTGTCCATAAAATGGGCGGGACGTTTAACGTGAACAGAAAGGAGGGGTCGAGCCCATCAAAATGGGAAGCTTGATCTTAGGGATTCTTCAGCTGCAGGCGGGATGGAGAGATACATATATTCTTTACCTAATGATTTATTAAAAAGTAAAATATTTTCTGTTTACATGTCATTTGGACACACAGTCCTGTTGCAGATTTTTCCAGCTTGTATATTTTGTTTGAAGTTTTGCAATTCTCCCACAATATAGTTTTTAGTGAATAGGCCCCAAAATACGTATTTGTAATGCACATATTAGGAGAAAAAACATGTTTTAAATGTGTCAGTTAAAGTAAATGCATGAGCTGAGAAGACAAATGCTTTCTAAAGGTGTCAGTGGAGTCTCCTGTTGATGACATCACCTTGTGGCTTGATATGCAAATTAACTTCCATGGGATATGTGTCATTTACATATCAGTTTCTAAAAGTTTGAACAGGAGCGCCCACCCATTCTTTATTAATACCGAATGTGCAATATGAAAAACACGATTGCACGTCCTGCACTGGAAAAAAAAAAAATATATATAAAAAAGAATGAATTTTTTATTACAAAAATTTGATGTTAATAAAATATCAAATATGACAGATGCACGTGGGTTTGTGAACATTTACATAGATTACAGTGCAGATAATTATGAAACGCTAGAGCTTAATCTCTTGCGCTTGCCCTTACAATAAGAGAATAGAAAGGTAGGCAATTAAAGGGACGGTATCCCCCAAACATAGCTTATCCTGTGAATGTAGAGAATAAAAATGAATGAAAATGATCTACCCATTGTGTTATCAGAATTGTAATCAATGGCCAAAATTAGTAGAAACATGTGTTTTAAATGTGTCTGTGGTGACATCCCATGTGGCTTGACATGTAAATGACACATTTCCCATTTAAAAACAGGTCATTTACAATGTTTAGGTGATACATTACCTTTAATAACACTGTTTGCACACCATTGTCCCTTGTATGATCATTTCAAATTCTGCTTTCAGTGGGGGAAAAAAATCCTTCTCGACTCCAAACGGCAATCAGATTTCTCCTTGGATCAACAAGCGCTAAATAAATATTACTGCCTATAGTAACATGCATAGCCCTCTATGCACCGGCTCATTAACAAAAAGTATCCAGGGCACTCTTAAAGGCATCTAGTGCATTCCATAGCACCCTTCTTCAGGCAGTGAATTCCATATCTTTATGATCCTTACTGTAAAGAATCCCTTCCACTGTTGTAGACTAAATCTCCTTTCTCCAAGTCTTAGCGAGTGACCTCTCGTACTGTTCTGTTAATGATCAGATCATTAGAAAGCCCTTTGTATGGGCCCTGTAGATATTTATATAACATTATCATATCGCCTCTAAGCCGCCGTTTCTCTAGCGTGTACATATTTATATAACATTATCATATCCCCTCTAAGCCGCCGTTCCTCTAGCGTGTACATATTTATATAACATTATCATATCCCCTCTAAGCCGCCGTTCCTCTAGCGTGTACATATTTATATAACATTATCATATCCCCTCTAAGATGCCGTTTCTCTAGCGTGTACAGATTTATATAACACTATCATATCCCCTCTAAGATGCCGTTTTTCAAGCGTGTACATATTTAACTTTTCCAGCCTTTCTCCATAAATAAAACTTGCCATCCCCCTTTCATTCAAACTGTTCTTTACATTACAAAGGATTACATTACAGTTTCATTCTCATTTTATTTTTGTGTTTAATGGATCAATCCTGCGATCAGATTAAAAAATGAAGTGACTTATTATCCTTCAGTAAGTGTGTCACCCTTGTTGTATCTCTAGTCAGCATTAGTAAATGTGTCGATAAATTATAAAACCCTGGAAGTATTTAATACACTACTGCTCAAACACAATGGACTGCGGGAGTTTATTGAACTTACTTACATTCAGCAGCTGTGTGTAGATCTGTGTGGCTCTTTATAAATCAAATAAATAATAAAATACAAATAAAGTCTTACATGAAATGATGCCTCGTGGAAGGTTTGGTCTGTAAGATCCTTCTCAGAGCCGAGAGTTTCCTTTTATAAAAAACGGACTAGATAGATCCAGGTAAACACCTGAGATTACATCAACACTCAGACGTAATTTACCATTTTAAATTGGTAATCAATTGTTCAATCACTTCACCCACCCATCGCGGTTGATTAAAAAAACAAAAACAAAACCCACAGAGATATTAATGTTGTCTCCAAGGGGAAAAAGAATCCTTCTTGACTCCAAGGCAGACAGATTCTGGATAAACAGGACCTTATCTACTTTTACTTATGATATCCCTGCACGAATTTCAGATCTAGAAAAACATCCAAATGGTTTTCTTCAACACAGGTTGAGTATCCCTCGTCCGAAATGCTTTGGACTGGTAGCATTTTGGATAATGGATAATTTTCAGTTAACGTTTTTGGCACCGCCAGCCCTCTAAGTATTCCACATTACCTGAATCCAGTGTGAGCAACTTGCCCACGTTTGATAAAGATAATTTAGGACATGTATAGGAGTGGAGCTGCTGAAATAACCTACTCCATATTGCCACCGAAATGATCATCTCAGAGCGGGACAGAATGACCCATATTTCCCATGACGCTTGCTACAAATAAACGACGCACAGGGGCTTCCCCGGGGATCCAGGAAGATGAGTATCCCTTATCGTAACTGACCAGTAGCCAAAAAAAAAATTGGATTTTTGGTCTATTCCACAATTTAACTGCTCTAACTGTAAAGAAACCTTCTCTTATGTTTAAGATTAAAGCTCCTTTCTTCCAGTCTTAAGATATATCCAAGTGTTTTCTTAAAGGTACAATTTAAAAAGAGCTTTGTACTGTCCTTACACATACTTGTCAAGGTTTATCATATCCCCATCATGGACAGCCATTCTTCATAGCTGGAAATTATATTTCTTTAATCATTTTTGTACCCCTTCTCTGCACCATTTCTATTGCTAGTATGTCCTTTTTCATACTGCTGCCTAGAACTGCACTGTATATTCTAGATGAGGTCTTACCAATGATTCACAAAAATGAAAAATGATGTAAAAGAATGTTCTTTTATATCTATTGCCCTTTTAATAAAGAACAACAACATGCTGGCCTTTGCCACAGCTGCCTGAGATTGTGCATAACTGCACAGTCTATTATCAACAAGAACACCCGCATCCTTTCCCATGGATTTATCCAACACACAACCATTTAGAATACAATTAGCAGTTTTGTTTTTCTTACCCAGGTGCATAATTTTACATTTATCTATATTGAAATGCTTTTGTCAATTATCTGCCCATTCTCCAATTTGTCCTTTTGCAGAGAACTGGCATCCTATGCTGCCTTTGTTAAACATTATATACATTTTATAATATATCTGCATACTTTGAAATACAGCTTTTAGCACCTTCTTTCAAATCATTGATAAATAAATTAAAATGTATGCTCTCAGACTTGATGTCTGCCCCCCAGACTTGCCAATGCATCCCCAAATGTATTACTCATAAATCCATGTTATTAATATCCAATCGGCTTCAAGTTATTATAATAATAATAACAACATCTCATTATATGCTGTTTAAATAAAAGGATTATACAAATTGAGGTGTTACTGAGTTTACAGAATATTGGTAATAATATATATATCATTGGTAATAAAGGATAACATTTTTTTTTTTTAAACCATTGTGTCCTACAAGGAAGCAAGGGTTAAAAAATGTGTTCCCTCCTCCAAAGTAAACCTGACATCTATCTTTAGGGATACATGCAGGTTTACTCTTGACGGTGCCTCAAAGATGTGGCGGAGCCGGTGGGGAAGCTGGCGCAAACAGAGAGTCAGTGTGGGCGCATCCAGTCAGAGTGGGGGGGCCTCACCTTAATCATATGCTCACGGTCTGCCAGGTCTGGGAGTCTCTCTCTGCTAGTGCATAGTGAGACCCTTGTTTTCAAAGGGGGGCAAAAGAGGAGACCTAATTAAGCCCCCCTCTTCTGATCCCATGTAAAAACGCCAGGCGTTTGTTTCTGTCCGCTTAAGGGTGTTTGTCTTCACAATTGGTGTTTTATGCCTGGATTCAAAAAAATACTTTTTTATTTGTACAAGTGCTTGTCCGGAGTCTTCTTGGCAGAAAGATCAAATCCCTTTTTTCACATATCATGCACTATTAGTTATTACTATAAGAGCATAGCATTCAATTAAGGATCAAGGACCGTTTGCCCATGGATTTTTATGATGGAATAGTCAGAAACCTTCTGATGTACAGTCTGGATATTTTACAAAAATGATTTTCATCTAGGACTGGTATATCTATAATTTTTGCAAAATACAGGTACAGTGCTATGAACAGTTAGAGCCCTCAAGCTCCCATGCCTCTGGTAGAGGACCCAAGGTTGAAGAAGACGCATACCTCCCATAGGAGTGAGAAAAATATTTATTTATATATATATATATATTTATGCAGTGCCGGACTGGCAATAAAAACCAGCCCTGGAAATATTTTTAAACCAGCCCCATAGCATAACATTATTTTTTGTTCAAAAAAAGGAAAACTACACATTTTTAAAAGCACATCTGAAGAGTGTATTATTTATAGATATGACATATATACCCCTGCATATTGCAATTTGTACCTCCAGTATGTACACAACAAGGTAATATGTCACACCTGATACATGATATATAACTTATGGACAGGGCAATACAGAGGCCCCAGTATGTACCCAAGGTTATATGAATTGTCCTTTGTAGGGATATATACAAGGGCAGTGTGTGAGACATAACCTTCTGTACATACTTAGGACATATATTGCCCTGTGCAGGGGTATATATCAGGGCAGTGTGTGGGATACAACATTACCCCAGCACCTAGATTGCACTCACGGGGTTTGCCAAAGCACCCAGGACATACCCCAGCATGCAGATTGCACTCACAGAACTTGCCCCAGCACCCAGGACAGCACTCACAGGACTTTCCCCAGAACCCAGAACTTACCCCAGAATGCACTCACAGGACTTGCCCCAGCACCCAGGACAGCACTCACAGAACTTTCCCCAGAACCCAGGACTTACCCCAGCGTGCAGATTGCACTTACATGACTTAACCCCAGCATGCAAATTGCATTGACAAGACTTTCACCCTAGCATGCAGATTGCACTCACAGCACTTATCCCAGCATACAGATTTAATTGACAGGACTTGACCCAGCACCCAGGACTTACCCCCAGAACAGAGACTGTACTAGACATGTGCATTGGTTTTCGGACGAATGCATTTTCGTCCGAAAATAGCATTTTCGTCCATTCGTCCGAAAAACGAAGAACGAAAATGCTAAGCTAACGAAAGCCGAATGAACGAATGGTTAATAAACGAAAATCGTTCGTTCATTCGTCCATTCGTAGTACTATTGCATTCTATAAGCCGAAATAGAGTCGGTTTATAGAATACAATAGCATTTAACTATACGGAGACAGAGTCTCCATTCATAAAATTATGAATGGAGACATTGTCTCCGTACAGTTAAAAGCCGACAGCCTATAAACCGAATGTTCGGTTTATAGACTTTCGGCTTATGGAATACATGTATTCCTATTGCTATTCTATAAACCGAACGTTCGGTTTATAGAATAGCAATAGGAATACATGTATTCCATAAGCCGACAGCCTATAAACCGAACGTTCGGTTTATAGGCTGTCGGCATTTTACTACTTATGAATGGAGACTCTGTCTCCGTATAGTTAAATGCCTACAGCCTATTAACCGAACGTTCGGTTTATAGGCTGTCGGCTTTTAACTACACGGAGACAAAGTCTCCATTCATAATTTTATGAATGGAGACTCTGTCTCCGTATAGTTAAAAGCCGACAGCCTATAAACCGAACGACTTTCGGTTTATAGACTTTCAGCTTATGGAATACATGTAATCCTATGGCTATTCTATAAACCGAACGTTCGGTTTATAGAATAGCCATAGGATTACATGTATTCCATAAGCCGAAAGTCTATAAACCGAAAGTCGTTCGGTTTATAGACTTTCGGCTTATAGAAAACATGTAGTACTATTGCCTTTCTATGAACCGAACGAGAGCCCCATTCATAAGAATTTCTTATGAATGGGGCTCTCGTTCGGTTTATAGAAAGCCAATAGTATTACATTGTATTTCTATAAAACGAACGAATTAAAATTAACGAAACGAAAATAATGAACGAATTTCGTCTGAAACGAATGCAGTAATGAACGAAATTCGTTTTAGACGAAATAAATAACATTTTCGTCCGAATGGACGAAAACGAAACAAAAATTTTAGTTTTGCACACTGTACTGACTCACAGGACTTGCCTCAGCACCCAGCCTACTCCTGATATTGCACCACAGGACTTGACCCGCAGGGGCGGATCCAGAGTATGTTGGCATTGCCTATGTCTGTCTATCTTTTTCTCTCCCCCCATGTCTGTCTCTATCTCCACTCCCTCCTCATGTGTGTAGTCTTCCCCCTATCCTTTCTATTTCTGTAGTCTCTATCATCTCTCAATTCTTTAGTCTCACTCCCCTTGTAGTCTTTCTAAAATTTCTATCCCCCAGTAGTCTCTTTCCCCCTGTAGTCTGTTTGCCCCTGTAGTCTCTTTCCCCCTGTAGTCTCTTTCCCCCTGTAGTCTGTTTGCCCCTGTAGTCTGTTTCCCCCTGTAGTCTCTTTCTCCAGTAGGCTGTTTCCCCCTGTAGTCTCTTTCCCCCTGTAGTCTCTTTCCCCCAGTAGTCTGTTTCCCCCAGTAGTTTCTTTCCCCCAGTAGTCTCTTTCCCCCAGTAGTCTCTTTCCCCCAGTAGTCTCTTTGCCCCAGTAGTCTCTTTCCCCCAGTAGTCTCTTTCCCCCTTAGTCTGTTTCCCCCATGCTATCCCCCTCTTTCCCGATGCTTTTTCACCTCATGGGTCTGATCTCCCCCTTCCCCTCCTCAACATCCGTGCTGACTTTCACTTCAACTAATCCGGCCGCCGCCGGAAGTCAGCAGTCAAACGAATTTGTTAAAGCGGCGACGGCCGCCGAATTCAGGTAATTCGGCTGCCTTCACCACTTTAACTAATTAGACGGCCGTCGCCGCTTTAACGATTTCGTCTGACTACTGACTTCCGGCGGCGGTTGAATTAGTTGAAGCAGAAGTCAGCACGGATGGAGAGTGGCCGCATCTCAAAGCGGCCCCAGGGCAGACGGCCCACCGGGATTTTTCCCGGTATCCCGGTGGGCCAGTCCGGCCCTGTATTTATGTATGTATGTGTATACACTGATCAGCCTTAGCAGTATGATCACAGGTGGCAAGCTGGTGGAGGCAGTGTGATGCTTTGGACAATGTTCTGCTAGGAAACCTTGGGTCCTGCCATAGATGTGGATGTTACTTTGACATGTACCACCTACCTAAGCATTGTTACAGACCATGTACACCCTTTCATGAAAACAGTATTCCCTGATGGCATTGGCCTCTTTCAGCAGGATAATGCTCCCTGCCACAAAGCAAAAATGGCTCAGGAATGGTTTGAGGAACACAACAACGAGTTAAAGGTGTTGACTTGGCCTCCAAATTACCCAGATCTTAATCTAATTGAGCATTTGTGGGATGTGCTGGACAAACAGGTCCGATCCATGGAGGCCCCACCTCGCAACTTACAGGACTTAAAGGGTCTGCTGCTAGTGTCTTGGTGCCAGTTACCCCAGGTCAAGTGGAGTCCATGCCTCGACGGGTCAGGCCTGTTTTGGTATCAAAAGGGGTCAAACACAATATAAGGCAGGTGGTCACAATATTATGGCTTATATAAGTTTATATATAGGAAAGAGCAATATTTTGCTTGATTTATTAACACCTCATTAAGTTGACACGATTCTGTGAAGTCTATCCTATGGCTGTTACATTTAAACCTCACGGTGGTGCTCAGACAATAGTGGGATCCTCAATTCCAAACAGAAATATATACGGCAGACCCTTGGCACACAAGATCCAGAGAGGGTACCAAGTAAAAGAATAAAAAAAGGAGTATTTTATTCAAAGCCCTTACACTATTTAAATCAGATTCAAAGCACCTGCATGCGAAACGCACTAGGCATTCGCCTCATTTGTCGATACTCACCCATATCCACTAACCTTCCGTGTCTGTGTTGCTGAGGATGTCTTCTGTTTTGTGTATTATTTAGTACACTATATCTGATTTTTATAGTCTACGGACTTGGAATTATATCCACCCTTTTGTAACTATATAACGTCGTACCGTCTGGATTTTGTGTGCCGCTGGTCTGCTGTATATATTTCTATTGAAAAACTGTTTAAAGCACGGATCAGAGGCTGCTTCCAGTACAGGCAAAGCAAACCAATAAATAAAACAACTATCCAGATAAAATCTCTCATACAATAGAGAGCAACACAAACTCTCTTAAAATGCAAATCTCCAGCAGACTATAGAGGATGGAAATACAGCTGCTAGAAAACATTGTGATGTATAAGGCAGCTGAATGAGTATAGTTACCTGCACTATTAGTGAAAAGCTCCCATTGAAAAGCATTTGTTTACAGAAGTTCTTTTAATAAACAAGACTTTTCTTTTGTCTTTACCTGGATGAAAGAGTTTTATGATATATTTTCTTAAAGGTCCTTTTAACATCGCTGTTTCTTAAGCTGTATATCAAAGGGTTTAACAGGGGAGTCACAATACCGTAAATCACAGACACAGATTTCTGATTGGCTAACAAGTTTTTTGTTGGCCCCAGGTACATGGTCATACTTGTCCCGTAAAACATTACTACTACGGTCAGATGAGAAGCACATGTGGAAAAAGCTTTAGTCCTTCCCTCCACAGACTTGATCTTTATTATTGATATTATAATGAACAGATAGGAAAACCCAATGAGAACAAAAGGCAGAAAAAGTGTAAATAAACTTCCAAAAAAGATTGTTGTTTCATAAAAGGAAGTATCTCCGCACACCAACTTTAGCATGGCCAGGATCTCACAAACAAAATGGTTGACTTTATTGTCTTTGCAAAATGAAAAAGGGTGTGAAATCGCAGGAAGTGTGGCCATCAGAAAACTCCCCAGCCATAAAACCATTGTAATATTTTTACAGACCTTCCAACTCATAATGACCGTATAACGCAAGGGGTAACAGATCGCTACATAGCGGTCATAGGCCATCACCGCTAGAAGGATACATTCTGTTTCTCCTAGAAACAGACCTGTGGACATCTGTATCATGCATGCCATGAACGAAATTCTTCCTCCTTCTTTCGTAGCCATGCCCTCTAACATCTTGGGGACGGTGTTTGTTGAGTAGAATAAATCCAGAAAGGATAAATTGCAGAGAAAGTAGTACATAGGGGTGTGCATGTGAGAATTACTTATAACAGCAAAGATCAATACCATGTTTCCTAGGAGGGTAGATATGTACATAATGGAAAATAACACAGCCAGGACCATATTTGTCTTCCAGCTTTGAGAAAGTCCAACTAGATAAAATTCCAGAACATGGCTTTGGTTTCCACTCTCCATTGCAAATAAATTAGAAATTAAAACTGATCAATCTCTATTTAAAAACAGAAAGGAAGAAGATGAACAATACAGAAAATAGATAATATAATAATGTATGTTAATAATTGTGGAATAGATTAGGCAGTGGCTGAGTGACAGATAACATAGGTTTGTGGTCAGTGATCTGGATATTCTTTAATATTATTATTAGCGATATTGCAGAAGGTCTTGTTGGCAAAGTATGTCTTTTTTTGCTGATGATACAAAGATTTTCAGCAGGGTTGATGTTCATGGAAGGATAATCCAAATGATTTTCGTAAACTAGAAAAATGATCAAAGCTGTTCATTTGTTTATGTTCTCCTAATTTAGGCAATTCCTTACAGTTTTTCTAACACAATGTATAGATCAATCTTTTTTAATTCTCGACATGCACAGTAGAAACAATATTTAGGCGATACTGTGCCTTTAAACACAGTTCAACATTGAGAGTATAAAAAATGTTTTAAATGATTTATTATCGTTCAACAAAAGGACTCATCCTGGTTCTGTTTGCAATCAGCAGTAGTAAATTTAGTACCAAGCAAAGTTACCAAACCAATCGCTTAAAATCTTTCTGCTTAAACACTGTGGACGGCAGCTCTGTAATACAGGACATACTTGAAAACGACAGAAACCTCAATGTATTCTTCTGGTAAAAACACTTTCTAAATAAATAAATAATAGCTGTGGGTATATCCCGTTTGTGTGGCTCTTTATAAAACATCCAACAATATAATATAAAAATAAAGATGGAAATGAAATGAAGCCTCATAGTGTAGTGTGTAAGACCTGCTCTATGTTCAGAGCAGGGGAGTTTCCTTTTATAAGCACTGGTTAGAAAGATCCAGGTAAACACCTGAGATTAATGACACTCCGACGTAATTTACCATTTGAGATTGCTAATTAGATTCTGGGCTATAAATATCCAATATAGGTTGTATTATTATACCAATTACAGTTTCATACCCCCCAACATTGGGCTAAAGAGAGCCAATTTCATTTGTGTGGGCGTGGCCTATGGAGTGTCTACAGATGGGGCATAACAGACGCATTATCAGTGTTTATGGCCAATCAATAACGATTTATAAAATTTGGTAACTCATTTAGATTAATAATAATAAAGCATTTTACTTGCACAAATTAACATAAAAGCACATTTACTGCAGTGTAATCACACTAAAGCACAAAAGACCGGTTATGCCTTAAACCAGCCTCCACGAAATAAAAACACTTTATTGTGAGTATTATTGCACTGGAGCTCAGTCATATGCTTGGTATTTTGTTGGGCTGTGTATAGTAATAATGGAATAGATGATGCAAAGTGTGATGTCATATGTACTGATGTCCAACTAACATGGGATTTGTTTGGGATGGTACCGAACATGAGGGTATCACACTAACCTCCGAATATAGTAAGGAACAAATTAATTTGTTTGGATTTGTTTGTATATCTAAAACATGGGATAATTAACGCAAAGACAAAGACAGGATACTTGACATGAATCCTTTTATTCAGTTTGAGTTAGGATATCATTCTCTGTGGTTACACAATATACCGGCAAACCAATTGTGCCGTATTAGGAGAAAATGGAGTGGAAATCTGTGCTTTACAGATTGGAAAAGATATTGAAACCCCTCCGAGATACTAGATAAGGCAGTCAACAACACTAAATTCAAAGAGCGAACCAGTTCGTTGAAATATAATCAGGTCTCCTTTAGTAAAAAAAAAAAAAAAAACCCAACTTAGAGTGGTATAGAGGGAGTTAACTATTAAATCCACAAACAGTTATTAATGTGTGTGTCCACAGAATCCCTACAGCTTGGGATAACAAACAGACCACCTCTGCTGAAAAGTGATCTACAAACAGAAAAAGCGCTGAAAGTGTAAACACTAGTGTTGAGCGAACCCGAACCGCACTGTTCGGGTTCTTACCGAACATTACGGTGTTCGCACCCTGGACCTGAACACGGACATTTCACGGTATGTCATTGTTGGAGTTCGGGGTTCGGCTATAAACCGAAAGTCTATAAACCGAAAGACATTCGGTTTATAGACTTTCAGTTTATAGAATACATGTAATTCTATTGCTATTCTTTAAACCGAAAGTCTATAAACCGAACATCGTTCGGTTTATAGACTTTCGGCTTATAGAATACATGTAATACTATTGGCTTTCTATAAACCAAACTAGAGTCCCCATTCATAAGAATTTCTTGTTACATGTATTCCATAAGCCGAAAGTCGGGTCCCCATTGACTTCAAAGGGGTTCGGGGTCAAGTTCGACCCCGAACCCAGACTTTTTTCCGAAGTTCAGCCGAACCCGCCGAACCCGAACATCCAGGTGTCCGCTCCACACTAGTAAACACTTAGAATGTGTATGTAAGATTAAATACAAATTCTGATGATTATACTGTATATACAATAAAATAATATTATACAATCATATGGTATATAATCATCAGATTTTTTAATTTAATCTTACTTTCATATTGTAAGTGTCTATACTTTCTGCGCCTGGGTGCTTTTTCTGTTTTTAGATCCCTTGGTCAAAAACAGGAAAAAATTGCAAAGGTCACCATCTAAAATAGTGGAAGCTCCTTTATTAAAAAAGAAAATGGCAAAGCCCCTGGCCCGGACGGTTATACCGCACTGTTTTATAAGACCTTTGAGTCAGAGATTGCTCCCCTCCTATGCTCCATGTATGATGCAATAGGTAGCACGGGTAAAAGCCTTCCAGAAATGTTGAGAGCTACGATCTCTCCTATTCCAAAGGCAGACAAAGACCCAAACTACGTGACCAACTATCGTCCAATCTCCTTAATCAATATAGACATTAAAATGTTCTCTAAAATGTTGGCGGATCAGTTAAAGAATGTTATTTAAAAAGATTTTACGTAGTATTTCGGTACATTTTTTTTTTTTTGGAAGGCATGTAACCAATGGCTACTCTGACTTTGGCTGCTCAGCCACACAGTAATTCAGCAAGGCGTCAGAAGGCACTAGCTACGGGAGAAAAATATGTATGAGCAAGTGTGATATCTAACGTGTTTTGCACGGATTGACCTATGATTAAGCATATTCCGTGCAATAAACGTAAGGTGTAGCGCGTATTAGTTCCCCCCCCCTCCCGCTAGTGCCTTGTTTTTAACTTTTTTTTGCAATAAAGTGTATCTGCTTGTGTATCATTGGCTGGTGTGGCGAGCATTTTTGTTCATCTTCCGTGGAGTCCACCTGTTTCAGTTACATGAAAGATGCAAACATGTATGGCAACGTGTATGTGAATGCGAATGTGAAATGTTATGTCGGACAATGGTATAGCAGGAGTGAATGTGATTCTCATAAAAACCATTAGGAAGTTTGACACTGCAGTAGGAGGGAGAAGGCAGACAGGCACAACATGTTGGCACTGTAGTAGAAGAAGGAGCATAGAACATGCTGAAATTTATTGGCAAGTTGTTTGTTCCAACACATTAGACCAGGATAAAAGTTAAGCATTACAAGAAGCCTTTTATTTTCACAATGTATTTTATTTTTGGGGTTTAACCCTCTTTAACATAGGCCTCATGCTAATTTGTTACCAACCTGTTGGTAAAATACATGCCAGGGGACAACCCTAGGTCACCAAAATAATATATTATTCTCTTTATTCCTACATATTTTTTTACCTTTAGAATATATCAGTGAATATTTTCCTAAATCCATATTTTTGTAACAAACGATGACCCTATTCCTCTGTGTGTCTAGTAACAAACAGCGTAATTAATTTCTCTGACTAACCAACTATCCTGTTAATAATTAATTATTCTGTTGCAACATATAGTGCTGTGGTATCCTGGGAAGATAATTGGTTTACATTGGGGAACATGTATTGGAGAAAAGGAAATAACGGATAGTTAATAGGAGAGGGATTTTGGATCATTAACAGAAACACACACACACAAAAAAAAGATTGAGATGTTCCAGTACTATAACCAATATGATAGTAAACAGCAGAAAAATAAATAAAAATATGAGCACTCACAGCACAGGCCAATCTGTATTATTAAATGTTCCTTTTGTATTCTTCGTAAGCTACCATTACATTATCAATATTTATCTTTCAACGAAAAATAGATTATAAGTAAAATGATAGTACTATTAAAGAAATGTACATTGTCCGAAGGACTAATAGGGCTATGGAACATCAGACCTAAATTCATTTAAAAAAGAAACAGGTAAAATCCATTTATACAGCATTTGTGGTAAGGTTGGAAGCATGTTTTAAAAGCGTCTAGCTAGTGTCCATCATCTATTTACCATTTTTGCTCGATTATAAGATTATATTCCGGCTTCGTCACAGAAGTCCCAGCGGTAGTGCTGGGCGGCAGCAGGGGAGGTCTGCGCTCATCGAGCACACATCCTCTGCTGCCCCACTAGCCACCAGGGACAATCAGGCAGCTGGGGGATGTCTGCACGATATGTGCAGACATCCTCCATGCTGCCCGACGCGGCAGTCTATTATGACGGACCAGCTGTTTTTTTTAAACAAACTTTATTGTTCCGCACGGCTGGAGGGGAGCTCACAACGCTTCCCTCACAGCCACGCACCTTCACAGCACCGGGAGGCGGAGCAGGAACGAGGTAAGTACTGGGGTCTGGGGAAGGGGGGGAGGAGGGTAGCATAACGAGCATACTAAGGGGCAATATCCTGGCATATTACATGGCATATTGGGGGCAATATCCTGGCATATTACATGGCATATTGGGGGCAATATCCTGGCATATTGGGGGAAATATCCTGGCATATGACATAGCATATTGGGGGCAAAATCCTGGCATATTAAATGGCATATTGGGGGCAAAATCCTGGCATATTACATGGCATATTGGGGGCAATATCCTGGCATATTACATGGCATATTGGGGGCAATATCCTGGCATATTACATGGCATATTGGGGGCAATATCCTGGCATATTACATGGCATATTGGGGGCAATATCCTGGCATATTACATGGCATATTGGGGGCAATATCCTGGCATATTAAATGGCATATTGGGGGCAATATCCTGGCATATTGGGGGCAAAATCCTGGCATATTACATGGCATATTGGGGGCAATATCCTGGCATATTACATGGCATATTGGGGGCAATATCCTGGCATATTACATGGCATATTGGGGGCAATATCCTGGAATATGAAATGGTATATTGGGGGCAATATCCTGGAATATTAAATGACATATTGGGGGCAATATCCTGGAATATTAAATGGCAGATTCAGGGCAATATTTACCAGTAGCTGCCTCATTTCCCACCCTAGGCTTATACTCGAGTCAATATTTTTTCCCAGTATTTGTGGTAAAATTAGGTGCCTCAGCTTATATTCGGGTTGGCTTATACTCGAGTATATACGGTAGATTAAAAACAAAAGAAGGATGCTATGTAGAAGAGGATAAAGGCTTAGCAGACTGCCTTAAGGAATATTTTTGTTCAGTTTTTACAAATGAAAATGAGGGTAAGGGACCTCATTTAGGGAAAAAGACTAATGAGTCTTTTGATGCATGTAAGTTTACAGAGGAAGAGGTTTTACTTCAGCTGTCTAAAGTAAAGACAAATAAGTCGATGGGACCTGATGGGATACATGCAAAGTTATTAAAAGAACTTAGTGGTGTACTAGCAAAACCGTTAACAGATTTATTTAACCAATCATTGTTAACGGAAGTAGTTCCAGAAGATTGGAAATTAGCTAATGTTGTGCCCATTCACAAGAAAGGTAGTAGGGAGGAGGCGGGCAACTATAGACCAGTAAGTCTTACTTCAGTAGTGGGGAAAATAGAGGAAACCTTGTTAAAGAATAGGATTGTTGAACATCTAAAGTCGCTTGGATTTCAAGATCAGAGACAGCATGGGTTTACTTCAGGGAGATCATGCCAAACTAATCTTATTTAATTTTTTTGATTGGGAGACTAAAATAATAGATCAGGGTGGTGCAGTAGACATTGCTTACCTAGGTTTCAGTAAGGCTTTTGACACTGTCGCACATAGAAGGCTTATCAATAAACTGAAATCTTGAAGTTTGGATTTCAATATTGTTGAATGGATTAGACAATGGCTGAGTGACAGGCAACAGAGGGTTGTAGTCAATGGGGTATATTTGATGCAAGGTCTTGTTACTAGTGGGGTACCTCAGGGATCTGTACATGGACCCATTCTCTTTAATATTTTTATTAGCGATATTGCAGAAGGTCTTGTTGGCAAAGTATGTCTTTTTGCTGATGATACAAAGATTTGCAGCAGGGTTGATGTTCATGAAGGGATAAGCCAAATGGCAAATGATTTAGCTAAACTAGAAAAATAGCCAGAGCAGTGGCAACTGACATTTAATGTGGACAAGTGCAAGATTATGCACCTTGGGCGTAAAAACCCAAAAGCAGAATATAGAGTATTAGGTACAGTCCTAACCTCAACATCTGAGGAAAGGGATTTAGGAGTAATAATTTCAGAGGACTTAAAGGTAGGTAGGCAATGCAATAGAGCAGCAGGAAATGCTAGCAGAATGCTTGGTTGCATAGGGAGAGGTATTAGCCGTAGGAAAAGGGAAGTGCTCATGTCATTGTACATAGCACTGGTGAGACCTCACTTGGAGTATTGTACGCAGTACTGGAGACCGTATCTCCAGAAGGATATTGATACTTTGGAGAGGGCTACTAAACTGGTTCATGGGTTGAAGGATAAAACTTACCAAGAAAGGTTAAAGCATCTTAACATGTATAGCTTGGAGGAAAGACGTAACAGGGGGGATATGATAGAAACATTTAAATACATAAAGGGAATCAACACAGTAAAAGAAGAGAGTATATTTAAAAGAAGAAAAACTACCACAACTAGAGGACATAGTCTTAAATTAGAGGGGCAACGATTTAAAAGTAATATCAGGAAGTATTACTTTACTGAGAGGGTAGTGGATGTATGGAATAGCCTTCCAGTAGAAGTGGTAGAGGTAAACACAGTCAAGGATTTTAAGCATGCGTGGGATAGACACAAGGCTATCCTAGCTCTAAGACCGGGAACTGGGGACTAAAAAAAAATTGGGCAGACTAGATGGACCGAATGGTTCTTATCTGCCGACACATTCTATGTTTCTATGTTTCTTTCATTATTTAGAGCATAAAATCTGATTATCAGAATCTTACAAGAAAATAATTGTTACTACACTTTAATTATAACAGTATTAAGAATAGGTCTATGTCTATAGGTAAAGGCACTCTGTGCATATGAAAATACTAACACTGGATGTCCGCATTAAATCTAAATATCGGGGGTTATGTATACATTCTAAAAGTCCTGTCACCATGGAAACCAATGGAATGTTCCTGCTGATATCACCATGGAAACCAATGGAATGTTCCTGTTGATATCACCAGGGAAACCAATGGAATGTTCCTGTTGATATCACCATGGAAACCAATGGAATGCTACTGCTGATATCACCATAGAAACCAATGGAATGATCCTGCTGATATCACCATGGAAACCAATGTAACGTCCCTGCTGCTATCACCATGGAAACCAATGGAATGCTCCTGCTGATATCCCCATGGAATCCAATGGAATGATCCTGCTGATATCCCCATGGAAACCAATGGAATGATCCTGCTGATTACATCATTTATGACTTTGCCCCAGAAATGGATCTTTATACATAAAAGCCACTAAAATGTTTGATCTAGTAAATCTAAAGCGTGTGGTCATCATGAATGAATTGATCTGAACGGCTGCAAAACATGTCAACAGAATCAGCCAGTGCAGGCCATCTTATAAAGTAATAATGTCCTATAATTTAATGAATTCATATATCATATTGACAGATCAGTATGCATTGGAGAGATGGGAATATTGTACAGCAACGTTCCCAGAGAGACCAGATGGATTTACGATTTACAAACTCTGGCCCCTAATGGTATCCGTGTAGATCTAGATATCCCGTCCTTTTATGATTGTTATAAGGATAATGTATTAATTTGTGTTAATTACATAATTTGAACTTTATTTCTCTCAGTGTTTTAGATATCATACATTTATATGGGTATTTCATCTTATTTTCAACCTCTTATGGGTGGTATGTGTCTTCCTCATCCTTGGGTCCTCTACCAGAAACCTGGGACTTGGAGGGTTCTACGCAGTAGCTTAGCTGTTCCTAGCACTGCGCTCTTCTGGACTGAGTGCTCAGATGCCGTTTCTGGAATCTGTTGGAGCCATTCTCCCAGCTTAGGTGTCGAGTCGTCCTATCCCTACTGGGACACTTTGGCCTTCACTTTCTACATCCTTTCTAGTTACTATTTTAGACCCTGGTACTTCTCCAGCTTCTCATACTCCTTCTCCCTGATGTTGCAGTGCAGACTATCTCTGTCTTCTACCACAATGTCAGGTTGAAATTTGCCATTTCATTTTATTTCTACACCACTGAACAAATGTTTAATTTAAAATATTTATTCTTGTGAGGTGTCTAGCCCTAAGAACAAGAGTTGCGATAGTGAATTTACCACCTGAAAATGTGTGGTCAGTGACAATATATAAATTCTACTGACATTTTATTTATATTGTATATAATAATGATGATAATACCATACATCCACAAGTAGGGGTACTGAATCCCTGTCTTTGAGGGGCCATGTGCAGTTTTAGGAAGTGACATGTTTCAATATTAACTCCACACAGAAATACAAAATCCAGGTCAGAAGGCAAATGGTAATGCTTAATACAGAAAGCACACCCGAGGTTAGACAACAAGTCAGCAGACTGTGGAAGTACCAGACAAGGCAGCAAGCCACCATGGAGATGGCTGTGAGGAAGGTGTAAGCAGACCAGTATCTGGGGGAAGGCAATAATCCAAATCCAATGCAAGCTGAGATCAGGGTCACCAGCAAAGTAACAAAAACAAAGAGCAGACCGCGGTCAGGGACACAGGAAAATAAGCCGAGCAATGAGAAAGTGGAGGTCAATTCCAGGAGTAGGCAAACAGGAGGGAACACACGCTGCACATAGGATAACAGAGGCTAGGCTGAAATAGTGTTGCAGCACTGCGGTGAAGCCAAGGCTACTAAATAGTGCTGATAAGTAGGATCTGAGACAGGAAAATCATTGTGAAAAACTGTGGAGAAGAGAAGTGTCCAGAAAAATCTCGCAGAGCCCGGGCAGGTAAACTATAAACTGAGAACAGACACTCCTAATGGTCACCCTTCCTCACCCTCAGGTCATATACCAGAGTCCTGGAGTCCTGGGTGTTTGACTCCTAATAGCCCAATTATTAGGGATAAGTTCCAGTAGCCATCAGAGTTCAATTCTCAGCAGGACCCCAACTACTCCTCACCTCAAAAAGAAAGGACTCCGAAATCTCCACACTTGCAGCAGCATCATTAACTCCTCTCAGGGCGAGGATTTTTTTTTTTTTTTTTTGTCAATGCTGTGGTTGGGCGGCATCTTTGGCTTAAGCAGAGGTGGTAGGGGTTTGTCTAGTTCTGAAAAACAACGCAAACAGTGACCATACATGGAAGAAGCCAGCTGCATGTGGTTACATATAGAAGCTGTAGGGTCACGGTAAGACGCAACAAGTACTCAGGTGCCACAAGACCTATACCAATAAACATCCCTTGGACAGTACACTTTCTTTCCTGGTGTCTAGTTGGGGCTGCTCAATGCGCACAGGCATGATCCGTTGCTGCCCAACACATCCGCCGCGTCTGCTGAGGCTGAACGCTGGGAGGTGACATGACCATGATGTTCAGAAGAGTGACGGGAACCAATTGCCAGCATCGTAGGAAGTGTGGGTGTGCAGCGCAGACATCCTCCAGCTGTGGGACCGCCAAGCCACTCATTGAAGTACCAGTAATGCCTTATGGCGGCAGTGAAGGTCCATAGAACATCCTAAAATTGTGCCTCAGAAAGTCCAGTAAACACCCATGTTGGACAAGACTGGTGTCTAGCTTTGGTCCTTATGATATGAAGCCCAACTGGCTACTTCAAATACATGGTTAACTTGGAGGTAGGAATTCTCCCACCTGCATGAACAAGCCATGATATTTATATGTAACCAAATTCAGACTGTCCATTGACAAACAATTCATTTATATTTATTGATTTAGTATGGAGAGGCAGTTACTTTCATTAGCATCTTGTTAAAGGATCCCGAGATTTCGTGGTTTTTTAAATTATAAATCAAAGGATTCAGCATTGGGGTGATAATGACGTAAAACACAGAGATATATTTTTCTTGGTTTGATGAGTGTTTGGATGAAGATCCAAAATACAAGACCATGGCTGAACCGAAGCATAAGACCACCACAAAGATATGCGAGGAACAGGTGGAAAAGGCTTTACGCCTTTCTACTGACCGTATTTTAAGCACGGAGGAGATAATGCAAGCGTAGGACACCAGGATAAACGTGAAGGGCAGAAGAAGGGAAAAAAAACTAATGGAGAATATAACGAGGTCACTCTGATGGGCATCTTTACAGGCCAACTTCAAGACTGCGAGGACTTCACACATGAAATGGTTGATGGTGTTGGGGTAACATAATGATATGGGCATCGTAAGAGATGGAACGATAGATATGAAAAAGCTGAACACCCACACAAAGATGGCCATTTTACAGCAGATCTTCATACTCATAAGGATAGGATAGTGCAGAGGGTGGCAAATGGCTGCATAGCGGTCATAAGCCATTACCGCCAGAAGGAGGCACTCAGTTGTCCCGAGAAACAGAGAAGCGTACAGCTGTATGGTGCATGCTGCAAATGTAATCGTCCGGTGAATCGAGAAGACATCTACCAGGAATTTGGGCGTTGCATTGGTTGAATAGCACAAATCCAGGAAGGCTATGTTACCAAGGAAAAAATACATGGGTACCTGTAGGTGTATGTTGTAAATAATTGTGCAAATGATGAGCGCATTTGCAACAAAGGTTATTAGATATGCTGCTAAGAATAATAAAAACAGAGTAATGTTTATTATTAGGTCTTTGGAAAATCCCAGTAGAACAAAGTCAGTGGTGATGGTCTGGTTCCTGGCTTCCATTCTGCAGGTTTTTTTTTTTTAAAGAACAGCACATTAGTTAGGGTAATAGTGATGCGCATATAGTGTGCTGAACAGTACATGAGAATACATTTAGACAGCTGCTGAAGTAAAAAAAATTCCTTAAATAAAAAAGGCACAGTTTTGGAATTCTTGTTCTATGAGTAATCTTTCACAAGATATTAGCTTTTTGTTTGAGCACGCTTTAAAATGTATTGCTTACTTAGAATTTTCCACCTTGAGCTTTTACAATGTTGCAATATTTAGAACCAACAGCTCACATGCAGGTTTTCATCACAAAGGCCCATGCGATGTATTATGGAAACAAGGCAATCATCCTTTAGAAATCAAATGTGTCTCCAGCTGAAGTTGTGAATTTTGACACATGTTCAGAGTTTACTGAGAGAGCAACACTGTCGATCACATAATAAATCAGCATGATAGAAAAGAAATGTAAGAAAATATATTGTTGCCTTAATCTTATTGTATATATATTTATTTATTTTAGGTCAATTGGTAGGGCCCCAGCTATGCTGGGAAGCCTGCCGATGGAGGATGTCAATGCTCAGCTCGCAGACATCCTCCAATGCTGCTCAATACTTCCAGCAAGTTTTCTGAGCCAGAACGCCTTTACACATGTCCCAGTGTTCCAGCACTTAGATTGCATTCACAGGACTTGCCCCAGCAGCCAGGACTTGCCCCAGCACTTATATTGCACTCACTGGACTTGCCCCAGCAGCCAGGACTTACCCCAGCACTTAGATTGCACTCACAGGACGTTTCCCCAGGTCATAGACTGGAATCACAGGATGTGCACTTGGCATAACATATAGGGAAATAAAAAGAAAAATATACGACTAGCCTAAAGGAGAAATGCTTTACTAATAGATATTTATTCACATGTAAACACATTTTTATGTTTAATAAGAACTATGATGTAAAAAAAAAATGCATTTATTGTTTTTATTTCCTTTTATTTGCCAATCTGCTCCTCAGACTTGACAATGCATCCCCAGAATTGTCATTTTGCCCCACAGACTTGCCAATGAACCCCAGACTTGCCATTCTGCCCACAGATTTTCCAATCTGCTTCTTAACCTTGCCAATGCATCCCCAAACTTTCCAATCTGTCCCCAGACTTGACAATGCATTCCCACACCCAGTACTTACCCCACTCTATACCCAATCACCCACATTGTACACCTAGGACTTACTCCAGGATATACGCCATCACCCACAATGTGCACCCAGGACTTACTCCAGGATATACCCCATCACCCACAATGTGCACCCAGGACTTACTACAGGATATATCCCATCACCCACAATGTGCACCCAGGACTTACTCCAGGATATATCCCATCCCCCACAATGTACACCCAGGACTTACCCAGTACATGCCCAATCACCCACATTTTTCTCCAACTCTTCTGCTCTCCCCAGCCAGTGCTTCTACCAGAAAGC
This sequence comes from Pelodytes ibericus, assembly GCA_036172795.1. Classification (NCBI taxonomy): domain Eukaryota; kingdom Metazoa; phylum Chordata; class Amphibia; order Anura; family Pelodytidae; genus Pelodytes; species Pelodytes ibericus. The sequence goes on from CM069861.1 coordinate 212,575,314, forward strand.
TTTCTTTTTTTAAGGCCTGTGCGTGGCTGAAACTATTTTGAAGGTAAGGGCCTAGAGCTGCAGCCCTCAGTTGAGGCCCCACATCTGGCCAAAGTCCCTGGGCTGCAGCTTCTAAAGCCCATGCCTTAATCCAGCCCTGCACCTGTTGCATGTCGCCTCCTGGTGTTTTGGCTTCTAAGACCTGCTGGAAGCATCAGGCAGCACCAGAGGATGTCAGTGTGCACCAAGCAGAATCTGGTTGTAATGGCATGTCTGGGTGTATTGGGGGTATAATGGCCAATCTAGGGGTCCAATGTAAAGTTCTGGGGGTTCCTGATGGATGGCTCTATACAACCCCTGCAAGCCCTCTTAACCATGCTTATTTCTTGAGCTGTGGTGCCTATTCTCAGTCCCATACCTTCCTTATTCCAGATAGTGCTTATTATATTCTGTTCTCCTGTGTACCGACCTTTGCCTTAGTTCTGACCTCTCGTATCTCTGTTACCCCGACTTGGATTTGGCTAATCGCCCTTGAACCTCTGCAGCCTGCCTTGACCTTTTGAACCATTATATGACCATTCTTTGTACTTTCCCTCCTGTTGTGACGCCTGTAAATATTGTGATCAACTTCGAGTATATTATGCTCCCTGCGCTCCAGCCCTACATATGATCTCTTTGCAGTCCAATGGTTTAATCTGTGTGGTATGGCTGTGCGTATAAGGGGTGTTGGTCATAAATTCAATAATTTGAATAGTCTGAAAAATCACTGTTTCACAATGTTTATTAGTAGTGCTGTGTAGATTATCTGATTTATTTTTGTTAATACAGTAGGATGACAATGTTCTGATATACTGTATAAAACTAAATATATATACTGTATATAAACTGTATATTATTTTTTTATATATAAAATATATATAAAGATTTTTTTTTTAAACTAACGTGAATTGTGTCAGGATTCTGTCATTTGATCTTATATACATGAATATTCAGTAATATACATTGATATGAATAGCATGGTAATTAAATACATATCTTACCTTTCTTATCACTTGGGAGGAATGTTTTACTCAACAATTTTTTTTTTAATGTTCAAGACATATTCCAAATAAAATAATTGCTTAGAAAAAGTATTTCATAGAGTGAAAATTAGATAATAAATAAAGTTCTACTTAACTTTGTACTTTGGTCATTTGATTTATTTTAAGAATATTGATTTTTTTTTTTTTTTATAAATAACAAAGAAAGCTACCCAAAACTACAATGTTGTTGCTTGATTAGCCGCACTAACAATACGTAATCTCTAAGACCCCCTTAAAAAACATAGCAGAATTATAAGATGAGAACCCAACTAGTGTTGTTGAAATGAAGATATCGACGAGAACAGATGGAGAAACACATTTAATCTTTGGTTCATTTTCTTAGATGTTTTATAAGATCAAAGACTTAATTAAAAAAAAACTCTTGAGATTAATTATTTCCAGAAACATAGAATGAAGAAACAAAAGGAACAATAATAATGATGAATCCCAGCTCCCTTCTGTACACCAGCTGCGCAAAAAGAAATGTGTGACTCCTAATTACACACAAAGTGCCAAAACACAGTAAACATACACAAACGAAGAGAAATGGCCGGTAATATTGAAACATATGAAAGGGCAGCATGACAACAGGTTGGAGATGCAGCCTCATCACAAGCCTGTCAGTCAGAGGCCCTCGGCCAGTGATTGCCCTTCATGGGCGGCCGTTCCTCCTCCTTTGGAGGCTGGGCGAAACCTTTATAAACCCTGGCAGAGGTTTTGCCCAGCCTCTTTCTACAATAAAAGAAATAGGTTGAAAACGTACCAGCTATGATGGACGCTGCAAGACAGTATTAATACAATATTAGGTACATTACCATCTCCCTCTACCAATTCCTCCCCTTCCCAATCTCCTTTCCCCCCTCCTGCCCCAGGCCCCTCCAGGCCTGCTGGCACTAGAAGGTCCAGACTCCCTTCCAGATTTACCCCTGAGCCCCAGCCCCCTGTTCCTAAGAGGAGAAAGAGGGCAGCTGCTGGAAAACGGCAGTCTGCCTCTTTGTCCTCCCCTGCGCCCCAGGCCCTGCCAGCTAGGGGCCGTTCCACTAGGGCCTCTGTTGCTTGGGGGTCCCATCTATTATTTTCCCCCCACTGTGCTGCCCTCTGCGCTGCCCCCCCTCCTGCTCTGGGCCCCCACCCTCCTCACTGGAGGCCAAGTGTTCCAGATGCTGCCTCCGCGCAGCGTGCTCCCCCTTCACCCCCACTGGGGGGTCTGATGGTCCGGAGGGACGGGAAGCAAGGTGCATGAATGTGCTACCTCTTTCCCGCTTACCTGTTCCGGCGTCCGCATCTCCGGTGCAGTCTTCAGTTTCTCGCACGTCCGTTCACACGGCTGCGAGAAGCGCTTCTGCGCGCTACGTGGTTTCCCGACGAGATATTGACAGGGAACCACGTGGGCGTGAGCATAGGCAGCGGAAGTTATGGTGGCCTGTGCATATTAACCCCCTCACTGCCAGACATGCCAAGGGATCTCCTCCTAGGAGGGGATTCCTGTCCCCCAAATCTCATGGTAGTGACAGGCAGGGCCCTGGGGGCAGATCATCTAAGCAGGGTAGGGACTGCACTGCTGGACGCAGGTAGTATATAAAGGTGTAGGGACATGGAAGGGAGTATGTCCCTGGCCCCCAGCTCCCCTTCTTCACAGAGGGGTCTGGTTGGGCATATTAGTGACCCCTGCCACCACCTCTCCTCCAGGTCCCCCTCCTACCACATTGGCCCCCCTGCACCTGGTGGATGGGCCAGGCAGTACCAGCGTTCCAGGTCCCCTTCTATGCAGAGGGGCTCCCGGGTGTGGGCAAGGACCAGGGAGCCGGTTCGTCACGGATCATCTTCTTTTCGGACCGTCCGGCGAGGGGCTCAGACGGCGATCACAGACGGCGCAACAGGTTGGACAGCCGGAGTTCCAGGTCAGCTTCTCCAGGAGTCTTCGCTGCTGGCAGGCAAGCATCAGCATCTGGAGTGCAGCGCCCTTCGGGTGAGGGATCCCATGCCAGGGATGCCCAGCTCCTCACATCTGACGGCATCGGGCCCCTTCCTCCGGCGGATAATCGGATGGGCGGTTCGGTGTACAGCAGTCCTCTGCTCTTCTCACAGTCTCCCCAAGGATCTCTGGTTCCTGAGCCCACGGCGGTCCCTTCTGCAGGAAACCAGTCCAGGGGTGAGTCTAATTTTATCTTTTCTTCTATCCTTAACTCACACTCACACATCCACAGCGCTGTTTCACACATTGGCCCGCCGAATACAGGTAATTCACAGGGTTCCACGGGGGCAGCTATTATCTCAGTTGGTGGCGAGCCTTACTAGTGTACTTAAATCATTTGAGTGAGGGTTGCTATCTGCAGCGGATAACCCTTTTCCATCGCAGGTTTGGGGGGCATATACAGCAGCAGTACCAACCCCGCCGGTGTCTTCTTTAGTTGCCTTGCCGTTAGTTCTCCCAGTTAGTACAGCTTCCCCGGCTATAGTCCCTGACCCGATGGCATCACCGGTGACTGCGCCTGCTATAGCTGAGGTCAAGTCAAAGCACATGGACCCAGTCCGGCTAGCATTCCTCGCGTGGGGATATTTACGTGTGTTTCGAGGGTCCCATGGGCGCTCATCTCAAACAGGAAGTGCGGGGAAAAAAATTGGCCAGGGGGAATATGTTGAATTGACGCTGTATCCAAACCTGGTGACCACAAAAAGGAGGATGAGGAGAGGAGGAGGTATCGCCTCATCCCTCGGACCTTTTCCAACTGGCTCCAGGCCTTTTCCATTCTGGCAAACATAATCGCAACTAAGAATCTGGAGCACAGTGCCGGACTCTTTTGCTACCTGGAGTCCATTCATGAAGCCTAGAGGGTTTACGGGGGCCAGGCTTGGCTGCGCTACAATGAGGAGTTTAGGCAGCGCTTGGCAGTCAGACAAGGCGTAAGGTGGGATCACAGGGACATAGCATTGTGGTTAAGGATCATGGCCCCTGGTCATAGCACAATCCAACCCTTTCTGTCAGTGCCGGCTGGTCCCTCTACCTCAGGGTCCCCAGCTTCGGCAAAAAAGGGCACATGTTGGCAGTTCAATTATTCCACCTGCAAACGGGGGAATCAGTGTAAATTCAGACACGAATGCTCCGGCTGTGGGGCCGGTCACCCCCAGTTTAAATGTTTCAAGCGGAACAAGCAGGACAAGTCCGGAAATTCCAACAATTCTGGGGGGAAAGGGGAGGTCGCCAGTGGCCGTAGGAGCAATGCTCCCTGGCTTAATCGTTATCCGGACCAGGCAGCCGCCATGCTCTTGCGGGATGGTTTTCAGTTTGGTTTTCGGATCCCCTCAAAACAATTGGCGATCCCCTTTTCCCCAAGAACCTAAAATCTACTGTTCAGTTCCCTGCCGTAGTGTCGGACAAACTGCACAAGGAGGTGTTACTCGGTAGAATGGCTGGTCCATTCAGCTCCCCTCCTTTGGTTAACCTGAGGATCTCCCCTCTAGAGGTGGTTCCCAAGAAAGAAGTGGGCAAGTTCCGTCTGATACACCACCTGTCCTTTCCCAAGGGTGAGTCCGTTAACAATGGTATCGATCCCGAATTGTGCAGGGTGTCCTACACCTCGTTTGATCATGCGGTTCGGTGGGTCCAAACTATGGGAATAGGGGCCCTTCTGGTGAAAACAGACATTGAGGTGGCTTTCCGCCTGCTGCCGGTGCACATCGGGTGCCATGGGGGGGGGGACGGACATTTATGTTTACCTCTGCCATCCTATGGGGTGCTCCATCTCCTGTTTCTATTTCGAGACATTTAGTACCTTTTTGGAATGGGTAATAAGAGAGGAAGCTGGTGCCAAGTCAGTTATCCATTATTTGGATGATTTTTTATGCATTGGTCCTCCTGACTCTCCTCTCGGTTTATCCATCCTATGTACCATCGAGCAGGTGATGGCCCGGTTTGGAGTCCCATTGTCACCTGAGAAAACTGAAGGTCCTTCCACCATCATAAAATTTTTGGGGATCGAAATAGATTCAGTGAAAATGTAATGTCGCCTCCCCATGGACAAGGTTGATGAGCTTCGGTACCTGGTGTCTCATATGCACACTTTTCCCAAGGTTCAGTTGCGCCATTTGCAGTCGCTGCTTGGCAAACTGCATTTTGCATGCAAAATTATCCCCATGGGCCGGATATTCTGTAAGCGCCTGTCTTTGGCTACAGCTGGCCCCCACTCTCCGCACCATTTTATCCGGCTCACAGGGGAACTCAAAGCAGACTTGGCAGTGTGGGATTCATTCTTGCAGTCATTTAATGGGCAGACATTGATTTTGGAGGCAGCAGTTTTGAATGGCGATTTGAGTTTGTGGACTGCGTCTGGCTCGGTGGGGTTTGGGGGGTTCTTTCGCGGTAGGTGGTTTTCTGGTCGGTGGCCTGAGGCCTGGCATTGCTCTGGCCTTACTCGGAACCTGGCCTTCTTGGAATTGTTTCCGATAGTGGTTTCCATCGTTGTCTGGGGGCCATTGCTGGAAAACAAGAATGTCGGGTTCTGGCGCGACAAGATGGGGGTGGTCCAGGCCATCAATAATATCTCTGCGTCATCCACGCGTCCTCCTGGGTTTAAGGTGCAATTTGTGGGTCTGGGCTGTACACGTCCCTGGTGTACACAATGAGGTGGCCGACTATTTGTCTCGCCAACAGTGGGATCGGTTCAGGCTACTGGCACCAGACGCAGACAGCATGGCCACTCCATTTCCCAGCTGGATATGGAAGCTAGAAGATGGAGCACCTTGACACTCCTGCACTGGTCCATGGTGCCTGCCACATGGACTGCGTATTCTAAGGTCTGGGTACAATGGTGTTCATTTCTCCGGATGGCGGGCAATCCCGATATGCACGAGGGTGTGCTCTCCACCCTGCTGTGGTTCATTGGGCATATGTTCGCTGAGAAGGTTACAGTTCCATCCCTGAACCCACAGATGTCAGCAGTAGCGGCTTAGTTCAAATTTTCTGGTGGTCCTGACTTGACGAAAGAATTCCTGGTGAAGCATGCATTGAGGGACTACCGCCGGGGCTTCAAGCAGATGGACAGTCGTCGTCCTGTGACCTTCTCCATCCTGCTGCTGAACCTGGAAGTTTTACCATTGGTGTGCTCATCGCCATTTGAATCTATTCTTTTTGCCTTGGCATACTCATGGGCCTTTTTTGGAGCATCCCGGTAGGCGAGCTGGTCATGGTGACTCAGTCCACGTCCTCATCAGAAGATCAAAAACGGATCAAGCTGGAAAGGGTCTGAATGTCTCCCTGCTTGCTCTCCCGGGCTCTCCCGCGTGCCCTGTTTACGGTCTCCAATGTTTTTTGCATATCCATCCCGATGGCGGCTCTCCCATGTTGATACACAGGGATGGCTCTGTGCTGTCCCTGTTCCAGTTTTTCACAGTTTTCAGGAAATGCTTAGCATCCCTTGATATGGATCCAGCTGCCTTTGGGACCCACTCTTTTAGGATAGGGTGGCCACAGAAGCAGCTAAGTGGGGTTTGGGTGATTCAGTAGTCAAACTAATTGGTAGATCGGAGTCTGCCCGCTTTAAATCTTATATTCGACCCCACCTTGTCTAATGTCCGTCCTTGTTATCCATCAATCCCCTCACAGGGTTACCCCTTTTTTCTTTATGTGCTGATGGCTTGACAAATGAATATAAAAAAGAAAAAAAAAAAAAGAAAGAGAATGAACAAAGGTTTTTTTCTGTACATGTTATAGTTTTTTATTCATTTTGGGTTGCATAAAAAAAACATTATTTAAAGAAAAAAAAAATTAAACATGAAACTGTGGGACAGAGCACGGGAGGTACGACGTCTGCTTGTTTGGGGCTTTATACAAGCCCGGGGGTGATTGCTGTTTTATTCTTTCAGAATCTGCATGCTGCAAAACGTGGATAGTGGGACACTCTTGTCTACTGGGCAGCCAGGCGGGCTGCAGTAAATCCCAATGGTGCTTTCTTGGGTCTATGTCGGGACCAGGTAAATCTGCAGTGGATGGGCTGTCGGTGCATGTGCTGGAGCGCCCTGCCTGGTCACGTGGCACAGTCAGTTGCACGCCTTGGGTCACCCCATGTGCTGATCCTGCACCTCAGAGGTAACGACTTGTGTTACACACCGCTGAGGGAGCTGACCTATTATATTAAGGCGGGCATTCTTATATATATTCCATATTGGCTGTGGCTGCAGTTTCCAGATCTGGTTCTAGTGTGATCCGACATCATTTCGAGACTGGGCTGGTGGGGTGCCAGGTCTCCTTCAGGTGTGGAGCGGGCCAGGAAGAACCTGAACAGCGCCATCTCATGGTTCATGACAACGGTGGCCTAGTGCTGTGTCATCCAGTGCTGGAAGGTTCCGATTCCTCCCTGTATCGAAGTGACGGGGTCCACTTGACAGATGTTGGCTTGGATCTGTGGAATTTGTCGATACAGTCCGGGATCGAAAAAGCGGTTCACACTCAGTGGCATTGGCAAGGGGTACCCGAGGTCTGGCGTCAGTGCAGGGGGTTGGCTGTCTTGGGTATGGCCAACCCGGGAGGCAGTAGCTCTGGTAGCTAGCTGCACGGGCTCCCCATGGGCTGGTCCCTGAGGAGTGAATATCAGACGGCTACCGTGCAGGGGCATCGACGCCGGAAGCCGGATATTTTTGGTGATGCCTACGTCCGATCCTCGGGTACCCAATCCGAGATATGCTACCGCTTGTTGGCATATACATGCCTGTACTTAACAAAATGGTGTTTTGTACATGGGTATACATGTTCTACGTGTTAAATGGTTTTGATACATTTTTAGTATAACATTTTTGTTGCAGTATTTCTCAATAAATACTGTGACCTTCATATCCAGTTTGTTGTCTGTGTCTTTTCTTGGGGAGGGTGCGTTGATTCTCCATACCTTTGTCATGACTTTGGTGCAAAGGTGTGCCATATAAGGCAACATTTGCCAATTTAAAATTCTTTCAACAGATGAGGATCATCTTCCCAAACCAACACAATATAAACAATGGTGTGATAATTATTGTTATAGGATAAAGTATTAAACTGACAATAATTGTGCTCGCGTATACCCAACATTTTCCCCATAGACATATAATAGTGTAAGCGCTGGGTACCCTATTTCCGTCTGTAATTTCCTGATTACGTAGAATTTAGCACAGCTCACCTTACAAATATCTCGAAGCAACAATATCATATAGATTGGCAGGTTTCTGTATTTATAATTGAGAATACAATAAAATAGAGATTTGGAAGCAATAACCTTTTGTCTTTTAAAATATTTTATTGCACATAAATGAATATATAAAAACAGCTTAATAATCCATAATAAATGCAGAGTAAATCAAGTTAAATGTATATACTTGCAATAAGTAAAACAAAATCACATACCCTCCTGATTGCTTACAGGTTAATCTCTCATCCTTGTGATAATGCAGTTGCATCAACATAGTCTCCTCCTCTTTCATATTGATTAGTATATATATATATATTTTGTGACCTTTAGGGTAAAGCAACACAGTCCTCTAAGGTAAAAAGGTATAGAACAACAGTCTCTTATGCCAAAAAAAACAGTGTGGTTTATTTACATTGGGCACAAAATAAATCCATGCAGCAATCAACTTGTCCAAAACTGCAGCAAAACAGAAAGGAAAATCTACAAACAAAATCCTAGCTCCAATTCAATCACTTACTAAACATAAAGTAATGCCCCTTACTAAACAAATCAACAAAATAAACATTGGTTTCACCAACCTTTAGCACTTTTACTGGTGCTGCTCTGCACAGACCTGCTCTCTCTCTGCAGGTCAGACTGTATCTCTCCCCTTTCTGCTCTGAGATCTGCTAATTAACCCCTTAGTGACAAGACATTTTCACCTTGACTTTCCCTTGGTGACAATGGCTGTTTTGACATTTCTAGGGTGTTTGTGTTTAGCTGTAATTTTTTTCTTTCTCACATACAGTACCCACACAAATTATATGTTGTTTTTATCGTCATAAGAAGGGCTTTCATTAGATACTATTATGTTCATCATATCTTATAATTTACTACAAAAAAAATCATAAAATATGATGAAACATTTAAAAAAACACAATTTTTCTAACTTTGACCTAAAATATAATTGACACTAATAAAATCATTAAAAAAGACCCCATCTAAATAGTTTCTAAATGTTCTCCCGAGTTCAAAAATATGCATGTTTCCATATTTTCTGGTATTTTTTTGCGAGTTATGGGGCAAAAAACAAAAATAGTGTTTTTTGTTTTTTTCCTATATTGATCTTTTGACCCCAACCCGAACCCAAAATTTAACCCTAACACTAAATTTAACCCCAACTCTAATCCTTATTATATCCCTTAATATTTTTTAACTTTAATTTAATTTTAACCCTATCCCTTATGCTAAAAAATATTTAATTTTAACCCTATAGGCTAACATAGATAAATAACCTGTTTTTAATTAATTAAATATTTATTTTAAATATTTCCCATTGCAATGCTACTAAACTACCACTAGGGGTAGTCAAGTAGCATATTCAGAGCGACGGAAGTGAAGTTACTTTCACTTCCGAAGCTCAGATTGGCAGCATGCTCCGTCAATATGGCTCCCCACGATCGCTCCGTGGGGCGATCGTGGGGGTCCCGAAATAGAAATTTCGGTGCTGGCTATTGCCTCGATGTCGAGGCAATAGACCAGCACTGTTAAAGCGGTTTTCACGATTGTTGATCGCGAAAACCGCTTCATTAAATGCAGGACGTGCCAGGCACGTCCTTTGTCGTTAAGGGAGTTTCTCGCAGGACGTGCCTGGCACGACCTTTGTCGTCAAGGGGTTAAAGCCTCAGCAGTTGCTAATTGGGGCAGGTGAATGAGTACAGGCTATGGAGGATTCCTACTTACCTTCCTTCTATTACCCTCTGATAGACTCTGTCACATAATATATATATATATTTTAGACTAACACTTCTGGTCAATTTTTAACAGGAAATACAATTATGACAATTACAGGTAATTACAGGTCAATCATACACCTAGGGTTAATATCAGTCATATTGAAATAAACTTTACTTACTCTTAACAATGAACAAACAGACAAGGCCATGACCAATTGGCAACATAACCTTGACCTATAGACTTTGGCGTCTAGAGTCTAAAACATCTTATGTATGAAACTGAGAATGAAGCCAATTTGATAACAGAAAAGAGCACAGCTTAAGAAAATGTAAAATTGTTTCACTGTCAGGTTTGATCCGGGTTGGTAAGACAGGGAGCACAGCGCAGGGATCACCGCTGAAGGCGAAGGGCCACCAAACAGTACAGTCCAGAAAAAATGGTATCCGAGGAGTAGGCAAGAGAATAGTCGGGGACGTTCCAGAGGTCAGGGCAGGCAGAGAAGGGTCACAATCGATAGTCCAAGCCGGGGTCACAATCAGAGGAGAGGTATACAAAAAACAGGTGAGGTCCAGAAACAGGTCAATAGCCGGGAATTCAATAAGGAGGAGGAATCAGGAACTGAAGCAGGGATAGGAAAACTTTAGAGGGAACAATACGTAGTACTGCAGCTTGAAAACGAGCAAGCACTGAATGAACAGTGCCTGCCTGTTTTATAGCCTGCCAGTACCTAGCTCCTCCCACCTCTCTCCAGGTGAACACTAATTGCACCTGAGAAGCCTAGGGAGAGGGGTGGGACCTAGCTCCTGCCTGTTATACACTCCTCCTTGTTCTGTCCAATGATGGTGCACTATCTGAGCGCAGGACACGCCCCCTTGATGGTAGTCCAGTACTCGTGCCCGTGAATCGCGGGGCGCGAGTTACTACAGGCCGGGGATGCGGCCTACCTCGCGCTCGCGCGGCCCTCCTGCTGGGCGCCTGGAGCTGGGAAGCGGCAGAGTCAGGTAGGGGATCCTGCGGAAGGGGCCGCGGCGGGCCGTGGTCCCGACAGACCCCCCTCCCTACAAGCCACCTCCGGGGGCGATTAGGAGCAGGTTTATCAGGATAGCGTCTGTGGAAGGCACGGACCCGGATGGGAGCGTGTACATTGGATTCGGGTTCCCAGGATCTTTCTTCGGGACCATATCCCTTCCACTCGACCAGATATTCCAAACGTCCCAGCCGGACCCGAGAATCGAGTATACTATCCACTTCGAACTCGTCGGTATTGTCGATGTAGGTCGGGCAACTTGTAGACGGACGTCTACCAATGGCAGTATCCGAATGCCATTTCTTTAGGAGGGACACATGGAAAGTCGGATGGAGACGCCAGGATGGAGGGAGTCGAAGGCGGACAGCATTAGGACCAGGGAGAGCGATGATTTCAAACGGTCCCAAATATTTGGGATTCAACTTTTTCGCGGGACCCAATAGTTTGATGTGGGCAGAAGAAAGCCATACCTTCTCCCCGACTTGATACGAAGGTGCTGGGAGTCGTCTTCTATCAGCATATTTTTTATATTCCTGTTGAGATTTTAGCAGGGTATTCTTGAGAAGAGGGAAGTTCTGTTGAAGGACACGAATACGATCAGCAGCCGGTGGTACAGTTGCGGCTTTGGGTAGATCAATGTGAAAGATGGGGTCGAAACCGTAAGTGGCTTTAAAAGGTGACATCTGTATGGCACGTTGCCAGTGGTTGTTGTAAGTGAACTCTGCAATGGGTAGTAACTGGAACCAGTTGTCTTGTTGATGGGTGATATAACATCTTAGATACTGTTCCAGGATCTGATTCACTCGTTCCGTTTGCCCATTGGTTTGCGGGTGGTAAGCAGAGGAGAGCACCCTTCGGATTTGTAGACCCTGGCAGAAAGCTCTCCAGAATCGGGAGGTGAATTGCACTCCTCTATCAGATAAAATGGATCGGGGTACTCCATGCAATCGGAAGATGTGTTGAGTGAATAATTCTGCGGTCTCGGCTGCCGTAGGGACCTTGGTAAAAGGGACGAAGTGTGCCATCTTGGTTAGCCGATCTACTACCACCATGATAGTGGTGTGGCGTTGGGAGTCGGGAAGATCGACTATGAAATCGACTGTGACATCCTCCCATGGTTGGGAAGGAATGGCAAGTGGTTGTAGAAGACCGGACACCTTGGTGTTTCGTGTCTTGTTTCTAGCACAGGTGTCACATGATTTCACGTAGTGTTGTATGTCTCGGGACATATGAGGCCACCAGAAGGTTCTGCGGGCTAGAGTTAGCGTCTTTCGAAGTCCCCCGTGACCTGCCATAGGATGGTCGTGAACGGAGTGGAGAACGGAAGGGCGAGCTTTGATAGGCACAAAGATATGATTCTCTTTGTAGAGAAGTCCGTTTTCGGTACGTAGAGTAGGTAGTAGATGAGTCGTGATAGGTGTTTTGCTGTATTCTTGGAGTTCCCCTAGCAGGGAAGTTCGGAGTGCGAGAAATTGACTTGGCTGGAGGATAGTATCTTGGGTATTGGAGACCTGGTGAAAAGGTTCGTATAATCGAGAAAGGGCGTCGGCCTTGACATTTCGGGCCCCTGGTCGGTAAGTTATATGTAATTGGAAGCATGTGAAGAACAAAGCCCAGCGGGCTTGTCTAGGGCAAAGACGTCTGGCGGAGCGGAGGTATTCGAGGTTGCGGTGATCGGTGAAGACAGTTATCGGGTGAGGAGCTCCTTCGAGAAGGTGGCGCCATTCTTGGAGTGCCATTTTAATGGCCAACAACTCTCGATCACTGACGCTGTAATTAGCTTCCGCTGGGCTGAGTCGTTGAGAAAAGAAAGATACAGGGTGTAAATCGTCTTTATCTCCGTGTCTTTGTGAAAGGACTGCTCCTGTAGCTGTCTCTGAAGCGTCTACTTCTAAGAAGAAAGCTCGGGTTGGGTCTGGTAATATAAGAATAGGAGCAGTTGTGAACCTCTCCTTGAGGTGTTCGAATGCTTGCTGGGCTTGGGTAGTCCAAACGAATGGTTGATCTTTTCGGGTAAGTCGAGTGATGGGTTGGATGATTCGTGAGAAACTGTTTATAAACCTCCGATAAAAATTAGCAAAGCCCACAAAGCGTTGTACTGCCTTAACGGAGTTGGGTGTTGGCCATTGGATGATGGCTGATACTTTTTTAGGGTTCATTTCGATGGCTCCAGGTTTGATGATATATCCCAGGAATTCTACTGTAGTGGTCTCGAAATGGCATTTTTCCAGCTTTGCATATAGGTGGTTGTCCTTTAATCTTTGGAGTACTTGCAACATGTGACGCCTATGCTCGGAGATGTTGGATGAGTAGACCAGGATGTCGTCCAGATAAACAATGACACAGGAGTCGAGAAGATCACGAAAGACATCGTTAAGAAAGTGTTGGAACGTAGCCGGGGAATTGCACAATCCAAAGGGCATAACCCGGTATTCATAATGCCCATATCTCGTACGAAAGGCGGTCTTCCACTCGTCTCCCTTGCGAATTCGGACCAAATTGTAGGCCCCGAGGAGATCAAGTTTGGAGTAGATGGTAGCTTCACGTAATCGATCCATGAGTTCGGGTATCAAAGGAAGCGGATACTTGTTCTTTATAGTGATGTTATTGAGCTCCCGATAGTCCACACAGGGTCTTACTCCACCATCCTTCTTTCCAACGAAGAAAATCCCCGCACCAGCAGGTGATGTGGAGGGTTGTATGAAACCCTTGCGAAGGTTATCTTCGATGTATTCCTTAAGGACTGTTAACTCTGGTCCTGAAAGAGGAAAAATACGACCAAAGGGAATTGGAGCTCCCGGGAGTAAATCGATGGGGCAGTCATAAGGCCGATGTGGTGGCAACTGCTCTGCCTCATGTTTATCGAAGACCTTCTTGAACCGAAGGTAGGGTTCGGGAATCATAGAGGAGGAATGAGTCTCTGGTGATGCCTCTTGGAGAAGACCCATGTGTAGAGGTGACAGACAGTGTAGTCGGCAGAAGTGAGATGCAAACGTGACCGCTCCGGTACTCCATTGTATGGAAGGGTCATGGTGGCGTAGCCATGAGAGCCCAAGAATAAGAGGAAACAGAGGGGAGTGAATTAGGTTAAAACAAATTGTCTCCTGGTGTCCTGTCCCTACAGTTAGGGTCACTGGGATGGTTTCTTTGGTAACGGGACCAGACTGTATGGGGTTACCATCCACTAGATGAACCGTTAGGGGTTGTTTCTTGTCTTGTGTGGGTATCCCAAGGTCTTGGGCCAAGGAGACATGGATAAAACTTTCGCTGGCCCCGGAGTCTAGAATGGCGGTCTGACGGATGTCTTTATCTTCCCACTGCAAGGAGATAGGAACGGATAGGTGAGGTGCCTGAGTACCCAGTAGACAGCGGGAAAGAGGAACGTGTAGCTTACCTCGGGAGGTTAGTGTGGGACAGTACTTTACGGTATGTCCCGCTCCACCACAATACAGACATAGGTTAGCCTCTCGGCGACGAGCCTTTTCGGTGGCAGAGAGGGGACCCCGTGCTACTCCGATCTGCATCGGTTCTTCTGGGGACGAGGTGGAAGGCCCTGCAGTGGTAGAAACCGGGGGGGTCGAGTGTATCGGCACCCCTGATGAAGAGGTTCGTTCTAGGCGACGTTCTCGAAGTCGTCGGTCTAATTGAGTCACCAAGTTGATGAGTTCCTCCAGAGTATCAGGTAACCCCACTCGGGCTATTTCATCTTTCAGAGTTTCGGAGAGACCTAATCTGAATTGGTGTAATAGAGCCGGTTCATTCCACTGCGTCTCTACGGCAAATCCTCTGAACTCTGCAATGTACTCCTCTACCGGTCGGCGGCCCTGCTTCAAGGCCCGAATGGAGGATTCTGCTGTCGAGGTTCGATGAGGATCGTCGTATAGAGCATCCATGGCTAAGCGGAATGCAGCCCAGGTCTCGAGTGCTGGATGATCCACTTGTAATAGATGGTGTGCCCATGACATAGGGGCACCGGATAAAAGCGAGATTGCGGTTCTCACCTTAACAAACTCTGTGCCATATGTCCTGGGTTTAAGTACGAAGAGTATTTCACAAGCGGTCACAAAGGAACGGTACAAACGTCTGTCACCAGAGAAACGGTCAGGTAATTTCACTTGAGGTTCAGGTGCTGCCATGGCACCCTCCGGGGGTGGTACCACCGCAGGATGAGGGGGAATCACAGGAGCTGGAGGTAGATGTGGTGCATGTTGCAGAGCCTCTAACTGACCTTGGAGCATACGCTGGTGTTCATGCATGTTTTGGACGGTTTGTGCCAATACCCCAAGTTGTTGGGTAAGGGCATGGATAGCTTCGGTTACCCCTGCAGGCTCCATAATGGCTTGCTCGTTCTGTCAGGTTTGATCCGGGTTGGTAAGACAGGGAGCACAGCGCAGGGATCACCGCTGAAGGCGAAGGGCCACCAAACAGTACAGTCCAGAAGAAATGGTATCCGAGGAGTAGGCAAGAGAATAGTCGGGGACGTTCCAGAGGTCAGGGCAGGCAGAGAAGGGTCACAATCGATAGTCCAAGCCGGGGTCACAATCAGAGGAGAGGTATACAAAAAACAGGTGAGGTCCAGAAACAGGTCAATAGCCGGGAATTCAATAAGGAGGAGGAATCAGGAACTGAAGCAGGGATAGGAAAACTTTAGAGGGAACAATACGAAGTACTGCAGCTTGAAAACGAGCAAGCACTGAATGAACAGTGCCTGCCTGTTTTATAGCCTGCCAGTACCTAGCTCCTCCCACCTCTCTCCAGGTGAACACTAATTGCACCTGAGAAGCCTAGGGAGAGGGGTGGGACCTAGCTCCTGCCTGTTATACACTCCTCCTTGTTCTGTCCAATGATGGTGCACTGAGTGCAGGACACGCCCCCTTGATGGTAGTCCAGTACTCGTGCCCGTGAATCGCGGGGCGCGAGTTACTACAGGCCGGGGATGCGGCCTACCTCGCGCTCGCGCGGCCCTCCTGCTGGGCGCCTGGAGCTGGGAAGCGGCAGAGTCAGGTAGGGGATCCTGCGGAAGGGGCCGCGGCGGGCCGTGGTCCCGACATTCACACTTAACGTAATTTTATTTTCCTGGTTATTATCCATGGCAGCAGTTACGTATGGGTTAGCTCCACCCTCAAGGTAGGCAGGACAGAAATTAAACTATAAGAGGGCCCCCTACCCCCGGTCTCCTCAGTCTAGTAACCAGCTCCTCATAATAAAAAACAAACAAAGGGAGGGAAACTGACTGCTGCCATGGATAATAACCAGGAAAAGAAAATTACGGTAAGTGTGAAACAATTTTCAATTTTCCTGGCTAACCATGGCAGTAGTTACGTATGGGACATACCCAAGCAAGCAACAAAATAGGGATGGAAGAACACATAAACCAATTAAAACACATACACACGAGAAATGCTGCAAAAAGTGAAAAAAGGTTTAATGGGAGGAGACAGAGGCCAAAACAGAGTGGTGCCGGAGAAAGGTGAAACCGGATGACCAGTTCCCAGCTTCGCAAACCGTTGCAACAGAAGAACCAGCCTCAGCCGCCCATGAAGAAGAAACAGCCCGAGTGGAGTGTGCCTTGAGACCGGGGGGAACCGGAACACCACTGGAGACGTAGCACCTGGATATAGATGCAACAATCCAGCGGCGTAGAGTGGAGACAGAGGCAGCCTCGCCCCGGCAGGAACCCAGCGGAAGGACGAAGAGCCTGGAAGATTTCCTCAAAGATGAAGAAGCAGCAATGTAGAGGTGTAGACAGCGCACCATATCCAAGGTATGCCAGCGGGATTCCTCAGGAGTCGAGGGATTAGGAAAAAACACCGGTAGTACAGTCTCCTGATTAAGGTGAAACGTTGATACAACCTTTGGCAGAAATTCCGGGACCGGGCGGAGGATGGCTCTATCCAGAGAGAAGACTGTGTAGGGAGGGTCTGCTGAAAAGGCCTGTAGTTCAGAACAATGTTTAGCGGAAGTCAAGGCCAACAGCAAAAGAGTCTTCAGGGTCACCAACCACAGGGAGGTATCCTGCATGGGTTCAAAGGGAGGTTCTGACAAAGCACGAAGTACCAGAGGAAGGCTCCATGGGGCCGTAAATGACCGGGCCGGAGGACGGAGTTTGAGAACCGCTTTGAAGAAACAAATAATTAAAGGCTCCAGCACCCAACGCACTGACGTGAGGGCAGACAGAGCAGAAACTTGAACACGGAGGGAGTTCAGACCCAAACCCCGATCCAGGCCAGCTTGGAGAAACACCAGGACATCCGGCAGGGAAGGGGACAACGGATCAGAAACCCTACCTCCGGTCCACCAAGGAAGGATGGCCATTACCTCTGCCTTTTCCAATCGAACCTTCTTCAGGATTCGGGGAATGAGAGGGAGAGGTGGAAAAACATACAGGAATTCCCTTGGCCATGGGAGAGACAGAGCGTCGACGCCTTCTGCCATGGGATGAGGAGTTCTTGAGAAAAAACTAGGGAGTTGAGCATTTGAGGAAGAGGCCATCAGGTCCACGGCCGGAAGACCCCACTGCAGGCAAAGATGATGGAACACATGAGACAAGAGCCTCCATTCCGTCGTGTTGAGATTGGTGCGGCTCAGGAAATCCGCCAACGCATATGCGTTCCAGCGCCACGAAAAAATAAAAGAAAGAACCCAGAAATGAGTACTGGAACGCGCACGTGCTCCAGCACTTAAGAAAAGAAGAGAAAGAGGCGTGGAACGCATATGCGTTCAACCAACGAAAAACACAGATAAACAAAGGAGGCGTGGAAATAAACCAGTGGAGAAAAAGAAAACAAGGTGAAAAATGCCAACATGCAGCAGGAATCCAGACATCGACTCAATATCCAATACATCTCCAGTACCACTTGCAGTAAGCTTACGGAGGAATATGGCACAGTAATAATAATAATAATCCAGAATCAGCTCCAGTACCAACTAGCAGTAAGGGTACGGAGGAATAGAAATCCCAGGGAACCATGAAAAGGCAAGGAACCAGGCTTCGGAAAGAAAGAGGCTGAACTTTCTGGAAGGTGAGTCAAAAATAACGAAAAAAGAAATAATACAAAACAAAAACAGGCCCGCACAGGGCCCCGTACTGATAACCAATGAGAATAGAAAAAAGACTGAGGAGACAGGGGGTGGGGGCCCTCTTATAGTTTAATTTCTGTCCTGCCTACCTTGAGCGTGGAACTAACCCATACGTAACTGCTGCCATGGTTAGCCAGGAAAAAACATGTTCTATTCTATTAAGGGGGCCAGTGTGTCAGCTTTCTAAGATGCCCATTACAGTAGAGCCCCAGATTCCAAACGCGTTTCACTCCTGGCTTTAACCAGGCGGCCATGGAGATATGTGAGCGCAATAAGTGGCACGTTAGTACTTTATCATATAACAAATCATATGCCAAGCGGTATCACTGCCACCGGGCATGCATAGTAGCACCGGCACTAGACCTCTCAAGCATCCTAAATAACCGGTGGAAAGAGTTGGGAGGTACGTGGGTGTAAGTAAGAGTTTCAAACTCATGATTAATAATAATGACAATAGTTTATACAGAAAAGGTAGATTAAGATATTTTCAGGTTTTGAGGTCATTGATGTCACTTTGGCCCAACACCCGGGGTATATTTCTATATAAAAGGTATATCAAATGGAACTTATTTTATCCACCTTGGACGGATAAAGAATTGTGTAAACTCTGCCAGAAATTTAAACTGTGAGCCCCGAAGGTGGAACAGATGATGCATTACCCCCCTGAGCTATCTCACTGGCTATATTTATGAGTAAATAATAATAAAAAAAATACTTAATATAATAATATTAGATTGAATCTAGATTGTTTTCACTATATTTTCCCAAATATTATTTGTTGTCATACCAGATGAGACACTACTTGACATGAGATACGATGAGACACTACTTGACATGAGATACGATGAGACACTACTTGACATGAGATACGATGAGACACTACTTGACATGAGATACGATGAGACACTACTTGACATGAGATACGATGAGACACTACTTGACATGAGATACGATGAGACACTACTTGACATGAGATACGATGAGACACTACTTGACTTGAGATACGATGAGACACTACTTGACATGAGATACGATGAGACACTACTTGACATGAGATACGATGAGACACTACTTGACATGAGATACGATGAGACACTACTTGACATGAGATACGACGTGTGGTCACACTAACCCATTAACAAACATAACAAGCTTGTTTGCATTCTGGTTTCTGGTTTCTGGTAATCTAGAAAGAATTTCTTGTTTGGGGGGGGGGGCGGTATTTCCCAAAATACAAGCCTGTTTATCTTTCTCTCCCAACGCTACATGACCTGACATTTACAAGGTGAGCACATTGACCTATTGGCAATTTTCTGAACTTGTTCCTATTTTATTGTTTTTGGCCCCTGGAAACCTTGTTAAAAGAGCAGGCTTGCAAAAGACATAGTGTATCACCAAAGAAACAATTTGGAAGACAATAAATGCCCTTATTCTACAAACGCTGCAACTCTTAGCACTCCTCAATGTGCTATATGTATAACAGGTTTGGATGAATCGAGGGCGCAGGATGGCGCAGGATGTCACAGCGGGAACATGAAAACGAAAATATATATATAGTGCAATAAAGTTGTAAAAAACACTGTGTTGAATAATATATATGTGAAGCGCACTCACAAACATCCCGAATAATATGTCTTAAGACTGATGAGGAAAAATATCAGTTTACTCTTTAAAGGTGGGATACAACACAAAACGTACACAGAGCAGTAAAATGACTTAAACAGCTGATCTGCATGTGAAGATACACTTACAGACTCCACAGGTAAAAAGGCATATCAAACAATAGTCCACAGTAGGGGTAGCTGACAGAGATCTAATCTGGCATGTGGAGATAGCCCAAACTCAATGCATTTCTCTGGGTTTTCTGAAGTCGCAGCTTCCTCAGGAGTTGCAGCAACATAAATTATACAGGAGTCTGTACAGAGCAGACATATAATAATATCAGGTGAATTATAACTATCCTGGCAGTGTGTGCATACATATATTACACAGGAGTCTGTACAGAGCAGACATATAATAATATCAGGTGAATTATAACTATCCTGGCAGTGTGTGCATACATATATTACACAGGAGTCTGTACAAAGCAGACATATAATAATATCAGGTGAATTATAACTATTCTGGCAGTGTGTGCATACATATATTACACAGGAGTCTGTACAGAGCAGATATATAATAATACCAGGTGAATGATAACTATACTTGCAGTGTGTGCATACATATATTACACAGGAGTCTGTACAGAGCAGAGATATAATAATACCAGGTGAATGATAACTATACTTGCAATGTGTGCATACATATATTACACAGGAGTCTGTACAGAGCAGACATATAATAATATCAGGTGAATTATAACTATCCTGGCAGTGTGTGCATACATATATTACACAGGAGTCTGTACAGAGCAGACATATAATAATACCAGGTGAATGATAACTATACTTGCAGTGTGTGCATACATATATTACACAGGAGTCTGTACAGAGCAGACATATAACAATACCAGGTGAATGATAACTATACTTGCAATGTGTGCATACATATATTACACAGGAGTCTGTACAGAGCACACATATAATAATACCAGGTGAATGATAACTATACTTGCAGTGTGTGCATACATATATTACACAGGAGCCTGTACAGAGCAGACATATAATAATACCAGGTGAATGATAACTATACATGCAGTGTGTGCATACATATATTACACAGGAGTCTGTACAGCGCAGACATATAATAATACCAGGTGAATGATAACTATACTTGCAATGTGTGCATACATATATTACACAGGAGCCTATACAGAGCAGACATATAATAATACCAGGTGAATGATAACTATACTTGTAATGTGTGCATACATATATTACACAGGAGTCTGTACAGAGCACACATATAATAATACCAGGTGAATGATAACTATACTTGCAGTGTGTGAATACATATATTATACAGGAGTCTGTACAGAGCAGACATATAATAATACCAGGTGAATGATAACTATACTTGCAATGTGTGCATACATATATTACACAGGAGTCTGTACAGCGCAGACATATAATAATACCAGGTGAATGATAACTATACTTGCAATGAGTGCATACATATATTACACAGGAGTCTGTACAGAGCACACATATAATAATACCAGGTGAATGATAACTATACTTGCAGTGTGTGCATACATATATTACACAGGAGTCTGTACAGAGCAGACATATAATAATACCAGGTGAATGATAACTATACTTGCAATGTGTGCATACATATATTACACAGGAGTCTGTACAGCGCAGACATATAATAATACCAGGTGAATGATAACTATACTTGCAATGTGTGCATACATATATTACACAGGAGCCTGTACAGAGCAGACATATAATAATATCAGGTGAATTATAACTATCCTGGCAGTGTGTGCACACATATATTACACAGGAGCCTGTACAGAGCAGACATATAATAATACCAGGTGAATGATAACTATACTTGCAATGTGTGCATACATATATTACACAGGAGTCTGTACAGAGCAGACATATAATAATACCAGGTGAATGATAACTATACTTGCAATGTGTGCATACATATATTACACAGGAGCCTGTACAGAGCAGACATATAATAATATCAGGTGAATTATAACTATCCTGGCAGTGTGTGCACACATATATTACACAGGAGCCTGTACAGAGCAGACATATAATAATACCAGGTGAATGATAACTATACTTGCAGTGTTTGCATACATATATTACACAGGAGCCTGTACAGAGCAGACATATAATAATACCAGGTGAATGATAACTATACTTGCAGTGTGTGCATACATATATTACACAGGAGTCTGTACACAGCACACATATAATAATACCAGGTGAATGATAACTATACATGCAATGTGTGCATACATATATTACACAGGAGTCTGCACAGAGCAGACATATAATAATACCAGGTGAATGATAACTATACTTGCAATGTGTGTGCATACATATATTACACAGGAGCCTGTACAGAGCAGACATATAATAATATCAGGTGAATTATAACTATCCTGGCAGTGTGTGCATACATATATTACACAGGAGTCTGTACAAAGCAGACATATAATAATACCTGGTGAACAATAACTATCCTTGCAGTGTGTGCATAATTATATTATACAGGAGTCTGTACAGAGCAGACATATAATAATATCAGGTGAATTATAACTATCCTTGCAATGTGTGCATACATATATTACACAGGAGTCTGTACAGAGCAGACATATCATAATATCAGGTGAATTATAACTATCCTGGCAGTGTGTGCATACATATATTACACAGGAGTCTGTACAGAGCAGACATATAATAATACCAGGTGAACAATAACTATCATTGCTGTGTGTGCATAATTATATTATACAGGAGTCTGTACAGAGCAGACATATAATATCAGGTGAATTATAACTATCCTTGCAGTGTGTGCATACATATATTACACAGGAGGCTGTACAGAGCAGACATATAATAATATCAGGTGAATTATAACTATCCTTGCAATGTGTGCATACATATATTACACAGGAGTCTGTACAGAGCAGATATATAATAATACTAGGTGAAAGATAACCATACTTGCAATGTGTGCATACACATATTACACAGGAGTCTGCACAGAGCAGACATATAATAATATCAGGTGATTAATAACTATCCTTGCAGTGTGTGCATACATATATTACACAGGAGGCTGTACAGAGCAGACATATAATAATATCAGGTGAATTATAACTATCCTTGCAGTGTGTGCATACATATATTACACAGGAGGCTGTACAGAGCAGACATATAATAATATCAGGTGAATTATAACTATCCTTGCAATGTGTGCATACATATATTACACAGGAGTCTGTACAGAGCAGATATATAATAATACCAGGTGAAAGATAACCATACTTGCAATGTGTGCATACACATATTACACAGGAATCTGCACAGAGCAGACATATAATAATATCAGGTGAATTATAACTATCCTTGCAGTGTGTGCATACATATATTACACAGGAGGCTGTACAGAGCAGACATATAATAATATCAGGTGAATTATAACTATCCTTGCAGTGTGTGCATACATATATTACACAGGAGTATGTACAGAGCAGACATATAATAATACCAGGTGAATGATAACTATACTTGCAGTGTGTGCATACATATATTACACAGGAGTCTGTATAGAGCAGACATATAATAATACCAGGTGAATGATAACTATACTTGCAGTGTGTGCATACAAATATTACACAGGAGTCTGTACAGAGCAGACATATAATAATACCAGGAGAATGATAACGATACTTGTAATATGTGCATACATATATTACACAGGAGCCTGTACAGAGCAGACATATAATAATACCAGGTGAATGATAACTATACTTGCAGTGTGTGCATACATATATTACACAGGAGTCTGTACAGACCAATCATATAATATTGCCAGGTGAATGATAACTATACATGCAGTGTGTGCATACATATATTACACAGGAGCCTGTACAGAACACACATATAATAATACCAGGTGAATGATAACTATCCTTGCAATGTGTGCATACATATATTACACAGGAGTGTTTACAGAGCAGACATATAATAATACCAGGTGAATGATAACTATACTTGTAATATGTGCATACATATATTACACAGGAGTTTGTAAAGAGCAGACATATAATAATACAAGGTGAATGATAACTATACTTGCAATGTGTGCATACATATATTACACAGGAGGCTGTACAGAGCACACATATAATAATATCAGGTGAATTATAACTATCCTGGCAGTGTGTGCATACATATAATACACAGGAGGCAGTACAGAGCAGACATATAATAATATCAGGTGAATTATAACTATACTTGCAGTGTGTGCATGCATATATTACACAGGAGTCTGTACAGCGCAGACATATAATAATACCAGGTGAATGATAACTATACTTGCAATGTGTGCATACATATATTACACAGGAGCCTGTACAGAGCAGACATATAATAATATCAGGTGAATTATAACTATCCTGGCAGTGTGTGCACACATATATTACACAGGAGCCTGTACAGAGCAGACAAATAATAATACCAGGTGAATGATAACTATACTTGCAATGTGTGCATACATATATTACACAGGAGTCTGTACAGAGCAGACATATAATAATACCAGGTGAATGATAACTATACTTGCAATGTGTGCATACATATATTACACAGGAGTCTGTACAGCGGAGACATATAATAATACCAGGTGAATGATAACTATACTTGCAATGTGTGCATACATATATTACACAGGAGCCTGTACAGAGCAGACATATAATAATATCAGGTGAATTATAACTATCCTGGCAGTGTGTGCACACATATATTACACAGGAGCCTGTACAGAGCAGACATATAATAATACCAGGTGAATGATAACTATTCTTGCAGTGTTTGCATACATATATTACACAGGAGCCTGTACAGAGCAGACATATAATAATACCAGGTGAATGATAACTATACTTGCAGTGTGTGCATACATATGTTACACAGGAGTCTGTACACAGCACACATATAATAATACCAGGTGAATGATAACTATACTTGCAATGTGTGCATACATATATTACACAGGAGTCTGCACAGAGCAGACATATAATAATACCAGGTGAATGATAACTATACTTGCAATGTGTGTGCATACATATATTACACAGGAGTCTGTACAGCGCAGACATATAATAATACCAGGTGAATTATAACTATCCTGGCAGTGTGTGCATACATATATTACACAGGAGTCTGTACAGAGCAGACATATAATAATACCAGGTGAACAATAACTATCCTTGCAGTGTGTGCATAATTATATTATACAGGAGTCTGTACAGAGCAGACATATAATAATATCAGGTGAATTATAACTATCCTGGCAGTGTGTGCATACATACATTACACAGGAGTCTGTACAGAGCAGACATATAATAATACCAGGTGAACAATAACTATCCTTGCAGTGTGTGCATAATTATATTATACAGGAGTCTGTACAGAGCAGACATATAATATCAGGTGAATTATAACTATCCTTGCAGTGTGTGCATACATATATTACACAGGAGGCTGTACAGAGCAGACATATAATAATATCAGGTGAATTATAACTATCCTTGCAATGTGTGCATACATATATTACACAGGAGTCTGTACAGAGCAGATATATAATAATACCAGGTGAAAGATAACCATACTTGCAATGTGTGCATACACATATTACACAGGAGTCTGCACAGAGCAGACATATAATAATATCAGGTGAATTATAACTATCCTTGCAGTGTGTGCATACATATATTACACAGGAGGCTGTACAGAGCAGACATATAATAATATCAGGTGAATTATAACTATCCTTGCAGTGTGTGCATACATATATTACACAGGAGGCTGTACAGAGCAGACATATAATAATATCAGGTGAATTATAACTATCCTTGCAATGTGTGCATACATATATTACACAGGAGTCTGTACAGAGCAGATATATAATAATACCAGGTGAAAGATAACCATACTTGCAATGTGTGCATACACATATTACACAGGAGTCTGCACAGAGCAGACATATAATAATATCAGGTGAATTATAACTATCCTTGCAGTGTGTGCATACATATATTACACAGGAGTATGTACAGAGCAGACATATAATAATACCAGGTGAATGATAACTATACTTGCAGTGTGTGCATACATATATTACACAGGAGTCTGTACAGAGCAGATATATAATAATACCAGGTGAAAGATAACTATACTTGCAGTGTGTGCATACATATATTACACAGGAGTCTGTATAGAGCAGACATATAATAATACCAGGTGAATGATAACTATCCTTGCAATGTGTGCATACATATATTACACAGGAGTGTTTACAGAGCAGACATATAATAATACCAGGAGAATGATAACGATACTTGTAATATGTGCATACATATATTACACAGGAGCATGTACAGAGCAGACATATAATAATACCAGGTGAATGATAACTATACTTGCAGTGTGTGCATACATATATTACACAGGAGTCTGTACAGACCAATCATATAATATTGCCAGGTGAATGATGACTATACTTGCAGTGTGTGCATACATATATTACACAGGAGCCTGTACAGAACACACATATAATAATACCAGGTGAATGATAACTATCCTTGCAATGTGTGCATACATATATTACACAGGAGTGTTTACAGAGCAGACATATAATAATACCAGGTGAATGATAACTATACTTGTAATATGTGCATACATATATTACACAGGAGTTTGTAAAGAGCAGACATATAATAATGCCAGGTGAATTATAACTATACTTGCAATGTGTGCATACATATATTACACAGGAGGCTGTACAGAGCACACATATAATAATATCAGGTGAATTATAACTATCCTGGCAGTGTGTGCATACATATATTACACAGGAGGCTGTACAGAGCAGACATATAATAATATCAGGTGAATTATAACTATACTTGCAGTGTGTGCATACATATATTACACAGGAGTCTGTACAGAGCAGACATATAATAATACCAGGTGAATGATAACTATACTTGCAATGTGTGCATACATATATTACACAGGAGTCTGTACAGAGCAGACATATAATAATACCAGGTGAATGATAACTATACTTGCAATGTGTGCATACATATATTACACAGGAGTCTGTACAGAGCAGACATATAATAATACCAGGTGAATGATAACTATACTTGCAGTGTGTGCATACATATATTACACAGGAGTCTGTATAGATCAGACATATAATAATATCAGGTGAATTATAACTATCCTTGCAATGTGTGCATACATATATTACACATGAGGCTGTACAGAGCACACATATAATAATATCAGGTGAATTATAACTATCCTGGCAGTGTGTGCATACATATATTATACAGGAGTCTGCACAGAGCAGACATATAATAATACCAGGTGAATGATAACTATACTTGCAATGTGTGCATACATATATTACACAGGAGTCTGTACAGAGCAGACATATAATAATGCCAGGTGAATGATAACTATACTTGCAATGTGTGCATACATATATTATACAGGAGTCTGCACAGAGCAGACATATAATAATACCAGGTGAATGATAACTATACTTGCAATGTGTGCATACATATATTACACAGGAGTCTGTACAGAGCACACATATAATAATATCAGGTGAATTATAACTATCCTGGCAGTGTGTGCATACATATATTATACAGGAGTCTGCACAGAGCAGACATATAATAATACCAGGTGAATGATAACTATACTTGCAATGTGTGCATACATATATTACACAGGAGTCTGTACAGAGCAGACATATAATAATACCAGGTGAATGATAACTATACTTGCATTGTGTGCATACATATATTACACAGGAGTCTGTACAGAGCAGACATATAATAATACCATGTGAATGATAACTATACTTGCAGTGTGTGCTACATATATTACACAGGAGTCTGCACAGAGCAGACATATAATAATACCAGGTGAATGATAACTATACTTGCAATGTGTGTGCATACATATATTACACAGGAGTCTGTACAGAGCAGACATATAATAATATCAGGTGAATTATAACTATCCTGGCAGTGTGTGCATACATATATTACACAGGAGTCTGCACAGAGCAGACATATAATAATACCAGGTGAATGATAACTATACTTGCAATGTGTGTGCATACATATATTACACAGGAGTCTGTACAGAGCAGACATATAATAATACCTGGTGAACAATAACTATCCTTGCAGTGTGTGCATAATTATATTATACAGGAGTCTGTACAGAGCAGACATATAATAATATCAGGTGAATTATAACTATCCTTGCAATGTGTGCATACATATATTACACAGGAGTCTGTACAGAGCAGACATATAATAATATCAGGTGAATTATAACTATCCTGGCAGTGTGTGCATACATATATTACACAGGAGTCTGTACAGAGCAGACATATAATAATACCAGGTGAACAATAACTATCCTTGCAGTGTGTGCATAATTATATTATACAGGAGTCTGTACAGAGCAGACATATAATATCAGGTGAATAATAACTATCCTTGCAGTGTGTGCATACATATATTACACAGGAGGCTGTACAGAGCAGACATATAATAATATCAGGTGAATTATAACTATCCTTGCAATGTGTGCATACATATAATACACAGGAGTCTGTACAGAGCAGATATATAATAATACCAGGTGAAAGATAACCATACTTGCAATGTGTGCATACACATATTACACAGGAGTCTGCACAGAGCAGACATATAATAATATCAGGTGAATTATAACTATCCTGGCAGTGTGTGCATACATATATTATACAGGAGTGTGCACAGAGCAGACATATAATAATACCAGGTGAATGATAACTATACTTGCAATGTGTGCATACATATATTACACAGGAGTCTGTACAGAGCAGACATATAATAATACCAGGTGAATGATAACTATACTTGCAGTGTGTGCATACATATATTACACAGGAGTCTGTACAGAGCAGACATATAATAATACCAGGTGAATGATAACTATACTTGCAATGTGTGCATACATATATTACACAGGAGTCTGTACAGAGCAGACATATAATAATACCATGTGAATGAAAACTATACTTGCAGTGTGTGCTACATATATTACACAGGAGTCTGCACAGAGCAGACATATAATAATACCAGGTGAATGATAACTATACTTGCAATGTGTGTGCATACATATATTACACAGGAGCCTGTACAGAGCAGACATATAATAATATCAGGTGAATTATAACTATCCTGGCAGTGTGTGCATACATATATTACACAGGAGTCTGTACAGAGCAGACATATAATAATACCTGGTGAACAATAACTATCCTTGCAGTGTGTGCATAATTATATTATACAGGAGTCTGTACAGAGCAGACATATAATAATATCAGGTGAATTATAACTATCCTTGCAATGTGTGCATACATATATTACACAGGAGTCTGTACAGAGCAGACATATAATAATATCAGGTGAATTATAACTATCCTGGCAGTGTGTGCATACATATATTACACAGGAGTCTGTTCAGAGCAGACATATAATAATACCAGGTGAACAATAACTATCCTTGCAGTGTGTGCATAATTATATTATACAGGAGTCTGTACAGAGCAGACATATAATATCAGGTGAATTATAACTATCCTTGCAGTGTGTGCATACATATATTACACAGGAGGCTGTACAGAGCAGACATATAATAATATCAGGTGAATTATAACTATCCTTGCAATGTGTGCATACATATATTACACAGGAGTCTGTACAGAGCAGATATATAATAATACCAGGTGAAAGATAACCATACTTGCAATGTGTGCATACACATATTACACAGGAGACTGCACAGAGCAGACATATAATAATATCAGGTGAATTATAACTATCCTTGCAGTGTGTGCATACATATATTACACAGGAGGCTGTACAGAGCAGACATATAATAATATCAGGTGAATTATAACTATCCTTGCAATGTGTGCATACTTATATTACACAGGAGTCTGTACAGAGCAGATATATAATAATACCAGGTGAAAGATAACTATACTTGCAATGTGTGCATACATATATTACACAGGAGTCTGCACAGAGCAGACATATAATAATACCAGGTGAATGATAACTATACTTGCAATGTGTGTGCATACATATATTACACAGGAGTCTGCACAGAGCAGACATATAATAATACCAGGTGAATGATAACTATACTTGCAATGTGTGTGCATACATATATTACACAGGAGCCTGTACAGAGCAGACATATAATAATATCAGGTGAATTATAACTATCCTTGCAATGTGTGCATACATATATTACACAGAAGTCTGTACAGAGCAGACATATAATAATATCAGGTGAATTATAACTATCCTGGCAGTGTGTGCATACATATAATACACAGGAGTCTGTACAGAGCAGACATATAATAATACCAGGTGAACAATAACTATCCTTGCAGTGTGTGCATACATATATTACACAGGAGGCTGCACAGAGCAGACATATAATAATATCAGGTGAATTATAACTATCCTTGCAGTGTGTGCATACATATATTACACAGGAGGCTGTACAGAGCAGACATATAATAATATCAGGTGAATTATAACTATCCTTGCAGTGTGTGCATACATATATTACACAGGAGGCTGTACAGAGCAGACATATAATAATATCAGGTGAATTATAACTATCCTTGCAATGTGTGCATACATATATTACACAGAAGTCTGCACAGAGCAGATATATAATAATACCAGTTGAAAGATAACCATACTTGCAATGTGTGCATACACATATTACACAGGAGTCTGTACAGAGCAGACATATAATAATACCAGGTGAATGATAACTATACTTGCAATGTGTGCATACATATATTACACAGGAGTCTGTACAGAGCACACATATAATAATACCAGGTGAATGATAACTATACTTGCAGTGTGTGAATACATATATTATACAGGAGTCTGTACAGAGCAGACATATAATAATACCAGGTGAATGATAACTATACTTGCAATGTGTGCATACATATATTACACAGGAGTCTGTACAGCGCAGACATATAATAATACCAGGTGAATGATAACTATACTTGCAATGTGTGCATACATATATTACACAGGAGTCTGTACAGAGCAGACATATAATAATACCAGGTGAATGATAACTATACTTGCAATGTGTGCATACATATATTACACAGGAGTCTGTACAGCGGAGACATATAATAATACCAGGTGAATGATAACTAAACTTGCAATGTGTGCATACATATATTACACAGGAGCCTGTACAGAGCAGACATATAATAATACCAGGTGAATGATAACTATACTTGCAGTGTTTGCATACATATATTACACAGGAGCCTGTACAGAGCAGACATATAATAATACCAGGTGAATGATAACTATACTTGCAGTGTGTGCATACATATGTTACACAGGAGTCTGTACACAGCACACATATAATAATATCAGGTGAATGATAACTATACTTGCAATGTGTGCATACATATATTACACAGGAGTCTGCACAGAGCAGACATATAATAATACCAGGTGAATGATAACTATACTTGCAATGTGTGTGCAAACATATATTACACAGGAGCCTGTACAGAGCAGACATATAATAATATCAGGTGAATTATAACTATCCTGGCAGTGTGTGCATACATATATTACACAGGAGTCTGCACAGAGCAGACATATAATAATACCAGGTGAATGATAACTATACTTGCAATGTGTGTGCATACATATATTACAAAGGAGCCTGTACAGAGCAGACATATAATAATATCAGGTGAATTATAACTATCCTGGCAGTGTGTGCATACATATATTACACAGGAGTCTGTATAGAGCAGACATATAATAATACCTGGTGAACAATAACTATCCTTGCAGTGTGTGCATAATTATATTATACAGGAGTCTGTACAGAGCAGACATATAATAATATCAGGTGAATTATAACTATCCTGGCAGTGTGTGCATACATATATTACACAGGAGTCTGTACAGAGCAGACATATAATAATACCAGGTGAACAATAACTATCCTTGCAGTGTGTGCATAATTATATTATACAGGAGTCTGTACAGAGCAGACATATAATATCAGGTGAATTATAACTATCCTTGCAGTGTGTGCATACATATATTACACAGGAGGCTGTACAGAGCAGACATATAATAATATCAGGTGAATTATAACTATCCTTGCAATGTGTGCATACATATATTACACAGGAGTCTGTACAGAGCAGATATATAATAATACCAGGTGAAAGATAACCATACTTGCAATGTGTGCATACATATATTACACAGGAGGCTGTACAGAGCAGACATATAATAATATCAGGTGAATTATAACTATCCTTGCAGTGTGTGCATACATATATTACACAGGAGGCTGTACAGAGCAGACATATAATAATATCAGGTGAATTATAACTATCCTTGCAATGTGTGCATACATATATTACACAGGAGTCTGTACAGAGCAGATATATAATAATACCAGGTGAAAGATAACCATACTTGCAATGTGTGCATACACATATTACACAGGAGTCTGCACAGAGCAGACATATAATAATATCAGGTGAATTATAACTATCCTTGCAGTGTGTGCATACATATATTACACAGGAGGCTGTACAGAGCAGACATATAATAATATCAGGTGAATTATAACTATCCTTGCAGTGTGTGCATACATATATTACACAGGAGTATGTACAGAGCAGACATATAATAATACCAGGTGAATGATAACTATACTTGCAGTGTGTGCATACAAATATTACACAGGAGTCTGTACAGAGCAGACATATAATAATACCAGGAGAATGATAACGATACTTGTAATATGTGCATACATATATTACACAGGAGCCTGTACAGAGCAGACATATAATAATACCAGGTGAATGATAACTATACTTGCAGTGTGTGCATACATATATTACACAGGAGTCTGTACAGACCAATCATATAATATTGCCAGGTGAATGATAACTATACTTGCAGTGTGTGCATACATATATTACACAGGAGCCTGTACAGAACACACATATAATAATACCAGGTGAATGATAACTATCCTTGCAATGTGTGCATACATATATTACACAGGAGTGTTTACAGAGCAGACATATAATAATACCAGGTGAATGATAACTATACTTGTAATATGTGCATACATATATTACACAGGAGTTTGTAAAGAGCAGACATATAATAATACCAGGTGAATGATAACTATACTTGCAATGTGTGCATACATATATTACACAGGAGTGTTTACAGAGCAGACATATAATAATATCAGGTGAATTATAACTATACTTGCAGTGTGTGCATACATATATTACACAGGAGTCTGTACAGAGCAGACATATAATAATACCAGGTGAATGATAACTATACTTGCAATGTGTGCATACATATATTACACAGGAGTCTGTACAGAGCAGACATATAATAATACCAGGTGAATGATAACTATACTTGCATTGTGTGCATACATATATTACACAGGAGTCTGTACAGAGCAGACATATAATAATACCAGGTGAATGATAACTATACTTGCAGTGTGTGCATACATATATTATACAGGAGTCTGCACAGAGCAGACATATAATAATACCAGGTGAATGATAACTATACTTGCAATGTGTACATACATATATTACACAGGAGGCTGTACAGAGCAGACATATAATAATATCAGGTGAATTATAACTATCCTTGCAATGTGTGCATACATATATTACACACGAGGCTGTACAGAGCACACATATAATAATATCAGGTGAATTATAACTATCCTGGCAGTGTGTGCATACATATATTATACAGGAGTCTGCACAGAGCAGACATATAATAATACCAGGTGAATGATAACTATACTTGCAATGTGTGCATACATATATTACACAGGAGTCTTTACAGAGCAGACATATAATAATACCAGGTGAATGATAACTATACTTGCAATGTGTGCATACATATATTGTACAGGAGTCTGCACAGAGCAGACATATAATAATACCAGGTGAATGATAACTATACTTGCAATGTGTGTGCATACATATATTACACAGGAGCCTGTACAGAGCAGACATATAATAATATCAGGTGAATTATAACTATCCTGGCAGTGTGTGCATACATATATTACACAGGAGTCTGTACAGAGCAGACATATAATAATACCTGGTGAACAATAACTATCCTTGCAGTGTGTGCATAATTATATTATACAGGAGTCTATACAGAGCAGACATATAATAATATCAGGTGAATTATAACTATCCTTGCAATGTGTGCATACATATATTACACAGGAGTCTGTACAGAGCAGACATATAATAATATCAGGTGAATTATAACTATCCTGGCAGTGTGTGCATACATATATTACACAGGAGTCTGTACAGAGCAGACATATAATAATACCAGGTGAACAATAACTATCCTTGCAGTGTGTGCATAATTATATTATACAGGAGTCTGTACAGAGCAGACATATAATATCAGGTGAATTATAACTATCCTTGCAGTGTGTGCATACATATATTACACAGGAGGCTGTACAGAGCAGACATATAATAATACCAGGTGAATGATAACTATACTTGCAATGTGTGCATACATATATTACACAGGAGCCTGTACAGAGCAGACATATAATAATATCAGGTGAATTATAACTATCCTGGCAGTGTGTGCATACCTATATTACACAGGAGTCTGTACAGAGCAGACATATAATAATACCAGGTGAACAATAACTATCCTTGCAGTGTGTGCATAATTATATTATACAGGAGTCTGTACAGAGCAGACATATAATAATACCAGGTGAATGATAACTATACTTGCAGTGTGTGCATACATATATTACACAGGAGTCTGTACAGAGCAGACATATAATAATATCAGGTGAATTATAACTATCCTTGCAATGTGTGCATACATATATTACACAGGAGGCTGTACAGAGCACACATATCATAATATCAGGTGAATTATAACTATCCTGGCAGTGTGTGCATACATATATTATACAGGAGTCTGCACAGAGCAGACATATAATAATACCAGGTGAATGATAACTATACTTGCAATGTGTGCATACATATATTACACAGGAGTCTGTACAGAGCAGACATATAATAATACCAGGTGAATGATAACTATACTTGCAATGTGTGCATACATATATTATACAGGAGTCTGCACAGAGCAGACATATAATAATACCAGGTGAATGATAACTATACTTGCAATGTGTGTGCATACATATATTACACAGGAGCCTGTACAGAGCAGACATATAATAATATCAGGTGAATTATAACTATCCTGGCAGTGTGTGCATACATATATTACACAGGAGTCTGTACAGAGCAGACATATAATAATACCTGGTGAACAATAACTATCCTTGCAGTGTGTGCATAATTATATTATACAGGAGTCTGTACAGAGCAGACATATAATAATACCAGGTGAACAATAACTATCCTTGCAGTGTGTGCATAATTATATTATACAGGAGTCTGTACAGAGCAGACATATAATATCAGGTGAATTATAACTATCCTTGCAGTGTGTGCATACATATATTACACAGGAGGCTGTACAGAGCAGACATATAATAATATCAGGTGAATTATAACTATCCTTGCAATGTGTGCATACATATATTACACAGGAGTCTGTACAGAGCAGATATATAATAATACCAGGTGAAAGATAACCATACTTGCAATGTGTGCATACACATATTACACAGGAGTCTGCACAGAGCAGACATATAATAATATCAGGTGAATTATAACTATCCTGGCAGTGTGTGCATACATATATTACACAGGAGGCTGTACAGAGCAGACATATAATAATATCAGGTGAATTATAACTATCCTTGCAGTGTGTGCATACATATATTACACAGGAGGCTGTACAGAGCAGACATATAATAATATCAGGTGAATTATAACTATCCTTGCAATGTGTGCATACTTATATTACACAGGAGTCTGTACAGAGCAGATATATAATAATACCAGGTGAAAGATAACCATACTTGCAATGTGTGCATACACATATTACACAGGAGTCTGCACAGAGCAGACATATAATAATATCAGGTGAATTATAACTATCCTTGCAGTGTGTGCATACATATATTACACAGGAGGCTGTACAGAGCAGACATATAATAATATCAGATGAATTATAACTATCCTTGCAGTGTGTGCATACATATATTACACAGGAGTATGTACAGAGCAGACATATAATAATACCAGGTGAATGATAACTATACTTGCAATGTGTGCATACATATATTACACAGGAGCCTATACAGAGCAGACATATAATAATATCAGGTGAATTATAACTATCCTGGCAGTGTGTGCATACCTATATTACACAGGAGTCTGTACAGAGCAGACATATAATAATACCAGGTGAACAATAACTATCCTTGCAGTGTGTGCATAATTATATTATACAGGAGTCTGTACAGAGCAGACATATAATAATACCAGGTGAATGATAACTATACTTGCAGTGTGTGCATACATATATTACACAGGAGTCTGTACAGAGCAGACATATAATAATACCAGGTGAATGATAACTATACTAGCAATGTGTGCATACACATATTACACACGAACCTGTACAGAGCAGATATATAATAATACAGGCGAATGATAACTATACTTGTAATGTGTGCATACATATATTACACAGGAACCTCTACAGAGCAGATATATTATAATACCAGGTGAATGATAGCTATACTTGCAATGTGTGCATACATATATTACACAGGAGTCAGTACAGAGCAGACATATAATAATACCAGGTGAATGATAACTATACTTGCAATTTGTGCATACATGTATTACACAGGATCCTGTACAAAGCAGACATATAATAATACCAGGTAAATGATAACTATACTTGCAGTGTGTGCATACATATATTACACAGGAACCTCTACAGAGCAGATATATAATAATACAGGTGAATGATAACTATACTTGTAATGTGTGCATACATATATTACACAGTAACCTCTACAGAGCAGATATATTATAATACCAGGTGAATGATAGCTATACTTGCAATGTGTGCATACATATATTACACAGGAGTCAGTACAGAGCAGACATATAATAATACCAGGTGAATGATAACTATACTTGCAATTTGTGCATACATGTATTACACAGGATCCTGTACAAAGCAGACATATAATAATACCAGGTAAATGATAACTATACTTGCAGTGTGTGCATACATATATTACACAGGAACCTCTACAGAGCAGATATATAATAATACAGGTGAATGATAACTATACTTGCAATGTGTGCATACATATATTACACAGGAGTCTTTACAGAGCAGACATATAATAATACCAGGTGAATGATAACTATACTTGCAGTGTGTGCATACATTTATTACACAGGAGCCTGTACAAAGCAGACATATAATAATACCAGGTGAATGATAACTATACTTGCAGTGTGTGCATACATATATTACACATCAACCTCTACAGAGCAGATATATAATAATACCAGGTGAATGATAACTATACATGCAGTGTGTGCATACTTATATTACACAGGAGTCTGTACAGAGCACACATATAATAATACCAGGTAGTGGCATCCCAAGGGGGGGTGTGGACCGCATTGTGTGTCACCCACAGTGGGTGTGATACCCCGGCTGGCATCCTATTTGAACTTTTCTTTTTCTATTTTGGCAATCCTCATCCATGGTCATTGCGCCGTATATATCATATAGGGAAGTTTTATTTCCTTCCTCGGTGCAATAGGGAAGACTGCACAGGGGGGAGGCAGCCGAGCACATGGAGCAGCCAGGACTGGGGAAGGGGAAAGGAGGTTGATACAAAATGGGCAAAAAAAACCTGGTATATTAAAGGGCAAAATAATACAGAATTAAAAGGCCCCTGGCAAAACTAATTTAAATATACGAACAAAGGAGAAATTTAATTTTTAAGATGTAGCTGACTTCTTTCTGCCTAAATCGCCACATAAGTATGGTGAGAGTGAAGGTGATGGGTAGCAGAGGCACAATCAAACACAAACCTACACACCAAACAAGCCAGAGGACTTTCTCTATCCACAGAATTCTCACATTCACAGTGCTATTACCATGGCAAGGGAATTTGGGTCAGCCAAGCAAAATCCATAAAATGGATAGAGAGGTTAAAGGTGATCATTATTAATCGTATTGCATAGGCCTACCCAGAATCCCTTGCAGTGGGAATGTGAGATTTTTGTGGGCAGATTAAGTCTTTTGGCTTGTTTGGCACATATAAGTTTGTACCTAATATATCATATAGGGGTTAAGTTCTTTTTTTAGCCTTGAGGGGTATAAACACCTCTATATACATATTGTTTGCACCAACTGTTTACTTTCCTTTTAATCATTACTACATGTTTCCCTGGAACACTCTGAAATATGTTATCTTTAATCTGTGGCTATCTCATGCAGAATTGTGTAAACAAACGCTGAGTACACAACATCCAACCATATAAATACTGCGACTGACCAAGATAAATACTGGATTCCACAGACCACATCACCAGTGATCAGAAGAAGAAGATCAGTTCACGATGGACCATCGGGTGAGTCGCAAGAAATAAACACAAAACAAAGTACATTAGTTTAAATTTTCAATGACAAAATTTGTTTTCTTGCCTTTGATTAGATTGTATCGGCATAAAATTTTCTTTTGCTTAATTGAACGATTGTTTTAACTTCCAACTAAAGTGTCTTACTGAGCCTTCTTTGCTCACCATAGCTCCATAATGGGGGCAGACATTTTGTTGAAACATAAGTCAGATCTTCCTCTGTCTTGGGCTAAATGAAGGAAGATGTGACCAAAGATTCTAAGCAAAATGTCTGCCCCCTGATAGAAGCAAAGGTACCTTTTTTTTTAAAAAAAAATAAACATGTTTGATTTTTGTAAATAAATGAAATACAAAATTCTATACAAATAAGCAGCCATAGAACCTTGTGATTACAGGTGCAGATACGGCCAATCATCTTTCTCCTGCTCTGTTACTGGAGCTCTCTCCAAACAGTGACCTGCTTTACAAACGAACAGTTAGGAAGGACCACTGATTACATTGGTCTCAGATACAAGTAAGAACTTTGTTTAACGGTTTATGTGGGTTTGGTCTGCCTAAACATGGTGCAATGTGCTCCTCATACAACAGAGGAATCCTGGATACGTCATCTCTAGTAGGAGGGTGAAGGGAATGACGAAGGTAAGGATACGAACAAAGAATGGATGAGACACTACTAGCCCCTACAAGCAGACCTAATACTCTAGCAATGAATCAGCAAGAATAAAAAGAATTGGCGTGATCACTGACAAGAGTAATGTAGTAATGCAGTTCCCAGCACTAATAATACATTTTAATAATAAACATAATAATGATAATACAAATCATTCAAAAATAAAATGTATACTAAAGCAATGCTTCCATACAATGGCACGCCCATTGTCACAAAGGGTTAAATACATAAAGGGAATCAACACAGTAAAGGAGGAGAGTATATTTAAAGGAAGAAAAACTACCACAACTAGAGGACATAGTCTTAAATTAGAGGGGCACTAGTATTACTTTATTCAGAAAGTAGTGGATATATGGGATACAATGAAAATGAGCAACAAAAGGATACGCACTCCGGAGTAGGTTGAATAATAAAGGATTGTATTAAATCAAGGAAACATCACGAACATCAGGGATAACAAACAGATAAAACAGATGCCTTACGCGTTTCACGTGTCTCCACGCTTATTCATAGGCTTAACTAAACACATAGATACATTCCATATAAATACAAGTGATCAGCCACTGAGTACAAAGGTCACACTAATCAAGGTAATTAGAATGATTGTGAAAGCATGTGTGTGCTCTGATGTAACAATCTGTAGTGCAGTGTTATGTGAGAGATCTGAATAAAATGTATGAATGAAGTGAAGATGTGTGTGAAATCAAGAAAAAATAGTGAAAAAGTAAGTAAGTAAGTTTAGCACCCGTTGATTTATACTCGCTGAATGAAAGAAATGTATCAGCATTTCAGTGGAGCCGGCTTGTTTTTTTTTCTCTAGATATATGGGATAGCCTTCCAGGTGAAAATAAAATAAGGCCAGGGACTAATGAAAGTATTACTTTACTGAGTGGGTAGTGGGTGTATGGAATAGTCTTCCAGTAGAAGTGGTAGGGGTTAATACAGTGAAGGAGTTTAAGCATGCATGGGATAGGTATAAGGCTATCCTAGATATAAGATAAGGCCAGGTAACTAATGAAAGTATTACTTTACTGAGAGGGTAGTGGATGCATGGAATAGTCTTCCAGTAGAAGTGGTAGATGGTAATACAGTGAAGGAGTTTAAGCATGCGTGGGATAGGGATAAGGCTATCCTAGATATAAGATAAGGTCAGGGACTAATGAAAGTGTTACATTACTGAGAGGGTAGTGGATGCATGGAATAGTCTTCCAGTAGAAGTGGTAGAGGTTAATACAGTGAAGGAGTTTAAGCATGCATTGGATAGGTATAAGGCTATCCTAGATATAAGATAAGGCCAGGGACTAATGAAAGTATTACTTTACTGAGAGGGTAGTGGATGCATGGAATAGTCTTCCAGTAGAAGTGGTAGATGGTAATACAGTGAAGGAGTTTAAGCATGCGTGGGATAGGTATAAGGCTATCCTAGATATAAGATAAGGCCAGGGACTAATGAAAGTATTACATTACTGAGAGGGTAGTGGATGTATGGAATAGTCTTCCAGTAGAAGTGGTAGATGGTAATACAGTGAAGGAGTTTAAGCATGCATGGGATAGGTATAAGGCTATCCTAGATATAAGATAAGGCCAGGGACTAATGAAAGTATTACATTACTGAGAGGGTAGTGGATGTATGGAATAGCCTTCCAGTAGAAGTGGTAGAGGTTAATACAGTGAAGGAGTTTAAGCATGCGTGGGATAGGTATAAGGCTATCCTAGATATAAGATAAGGCCAGGGACTAATGAAAGGATTACTTTACTGAGAGGGTAGTGGATGTATGGAATAGTCTTCCAGTAGAAGTGGTAGAGGTTAATACAGTGAATTAGTTTAAGCATGCCTGGGATAGGTATAAGGCTATCCTAGATATAAGATAAGGCCAGGGACTAATGAAAGTATTACATTACTGAGAGGGTAGTGGATGTATGGAATAGTCTTCCAGTAGAAGTGGTAGAGGTTAATACAGTGAAGGAGTTTAAGCATGCATGGGATAGGTATAAGGCTATCCTAGATATAAGATAAGGCCGGGGACTAATGAAAGTATTATATTACTGAGAGGGTAGTGGATGCATGGAATAGTCTTCCAGTAGAAGTGGTAGAGGTTAATACAGTGAAGGAGTTTAAGCATGCATGGGATAGGTATAAGGCTATCCTAGATATAAGATAAGGCCAGGGACTAATGGAAGCATTACATTACTGAGAGGGTAGTGGGTGCATGGAATAGTCTTCCAATAGAAGTGGTAGAGGTTAATACAGTGAAGGAGTTTAAGCATGCCTGGGATAGGTATAAGGCTATCCTAGATATAAGATAAGGCCAGGGACTAATGAAAGTATTACTTTACTGAGTGGGTAGTGGGTGTATGGAACAGTCTTCCAGTAGAAGTGGTAGAGGTTAATACAGTGAAGGAGTTTAAGCATGCGTGGGATAGGTATAAGGCTATCCTAGATATAAGATAAGGCCAGGTAACTAATGAAAGTATTACTTTACTGAGAGGGTAGTGGATGCATGGAATAGTCTTCCAGTAGAAGTGGTAGAGGTTAATACAGTGAAGGAGTTTAAGCATGCATGGGATAGGTATAAGGCTATCCTAGATATAAGATAAGGCCGGGGACTAATGAAAGTATTATATTACTGAGAGGGT
Organism: Pelodytes ibericus; assembly: GCA_036172795.1. NCBI lineage: Eukaryota > Metazoa > Chordata > Amphibia > Anura > Pelodytidae > Pelodytes > Pelodytes ibericus. Next base: position 212,617,098 of record CM069861.1, read on the forward strand.
AGTGGATGCATGGAATAGTCTTCCAGTAGAAGTGGTAGAGGTTAATACAGTGAAGGAGTTTAAGCATGCATGGGATAGGTATAAGGCTATCCTAGATATAAGATAAGGCCAGGGACTAATGGAAGCATTACATTACTGAGAGGGTAGTGGGTGCATGGAATAGTCTTCCGATAGAAGTGGTAGAGGTTAATACAGTGAAGGAGTTTAAGCATGCCTGGGATAGGTATAAGGCTATCCTAGATATAAGATAAGGCCAGGGACTAATGAAAGTATTACTTTACTGAGTGGGTAGTGGGTGTATGGAACAGTCTTCCAGTAGAAGTGGTAGAGGTTAATACAGTGAAGGAGTTTAAGCATGCCTGGGATAGGTATAAGGCTATCCTAGATATAAGATAAGGCCAGGGACTAATGAAAGCATTACATTACTGAGAGGGTAGTGGGTGCATGGAATAGTCTTCCAATAGAAGTGGTAGAGGTTAATACAGTGAAGGAGTTTAAGCATGCCTGGGATAGGTATAAGGCTATCCTAGATATAAGATAAGGCCAGGGACTAATGGAAGTATTACATTACTGAGAGGGTAGTGGATGTATGGAATAGTCTTCCAGCAGAAGTGGTAGAGGTTAATACAGTGAAGGAGTTTAAGCATGCATGGGATAGGTATAAGGCTATCCTAGATATAAGATAAGGTCAGGGACTAATGAAAGTATTACTTTACTGAGAGGGTAGTGGATGTATGGAATAGACTTCCAGTAGAAGTGGTAGAGGTTAATACAGTGAAGGACTTTAAGCATGCATGGGATAGGTATAAGGCTATCCTAGATATAAGATAAGGCCAGGGAACTAATGAAAGTATTACTTTACTGAGAGGGTAGTGGATGTATGGAATAGTCTTCCAGTAGAAGTGGTAGAGGTTAATACAGTGAAGGAGTTTAAGCATGCATGGGATAGGTATAAGGCTGTCCTAGATATAAGATAAGGCCAGGGACTAATGAAAGTATTACTTTACTGATAGGGTAGTGGATGTATGGAATAGTCTTCCAGTAGAAGTGGCAGAGGTTAATACAGTGAAGGGGTTTAAGCATGCATGGGATAGGTATAAGGCTATCCTAGATATAAGATAAGGCCAGGGACTAATGAAAGTATTACTTTACTGAGAGGGTAGTGGATGCATGGAATAGACTTCCAGTAGAAGTGGTAGAGGTTAATACAGTGAAGGAGTTTAAGCATGCATGGGATAGGTATAAGGCTATCCTAGATATAAGATAAGGCCAGGGACTAATGGAAGTATTACATTACTGAGAGGGTAGTGGATGTATGGAATAGTCTTCCAGCAGAAGTGGTAGAGGTTAATACAGTGAAGGAGTTTAAGCATGCATGGGATAGGTATAAGGCTATCCTAGATATAAGATAAGGTCAGGGACTAATGAAAGTATTACTTTACTGATAGGGTAGTGGATGTATGGAATAGACTTCCAGTAGAAGTGGTAGAGGTTAATACAGTGAAGGAGTTTAAGCATGCATGGGATAGGTATAAGGCTATCCTAGATATAAGATAAGGCCAGGGAACTAATGAAAGTATTACTTTACTGAGAGGGTAGTGGATGTATGGAATAGTCTTCCAGTAGAAGTGGTAGAGGTTAATACAGTGAAGGAGTTTAAGCATGCATGGGATAGGTATAAGGCTGTCCTAGATATAAGATAAGGCCAGGGACTAATGAAAGGATTCCGATTTTTTTTTTTTTTGCCAGAATATGGGCAGATTAAATGGGATGAATGGTTCTGCCAACACATTCTGTGTTACTATTGTATGAATATACATTTTATTTTTGTATGATTTGTACAATTTTTTTTTAACTCCTATATGTATGTTTTTTTCCCCCCTATATATTAAAATTGATCATTAATGTTGTAAACTGTGCACATTATTATTGTGCGGGCTCACCAATTATTTTTATACTTACACATCGATGGCTCAATGCTCTTTGAAACACATTATAATATTTCATACTGTCACATAACTAATCCATTAAATCAAGTTATAATTGTCTTGGTATTTTAGTGAATGCTAAGTTTATATGTGAAACTCTAAAGCTACAAGGGGAAGCTCCTGCGTGCGAATGTATAGGTCATAAGGGTCTATGGGCAAATAAGAGACCAGTACCAAAGCTTAGAAATTCAAATAATAATACTCCCTTCCGGGGAAATGCTCAGCCTGCTCCAGCTCGGCTACTAGTGCTGTAGTTTAGGATTTTACTTGTCAGTGCATTGTTATTTAAAAATATTCCAGTATACATGCATGGGCATCCGGAAGGAAGGTAAGGGTGGACACTTGCCCCCTCCCTCCCCGGACCTTCCATCCCCTTCTTCTAGACAGACCAGAGACATTGCACAGGCTGCAGCAGAGGGAGCATGGCACCAGCGTTGTCAGAAAAATGCTCCACTGAACCCCAAGTCTTTCTATTCTGAACAAAGAATATGTGATATCTTTTGAATGATAGTTCATAGAAACAACATTGAAAAACAATTTTAAAATGTTTTTATTTTTATATATACTTTGGAGTCTAGCAATGGCTCTTTAAACAACTATTCTCTTTCACCTTTTTAAATAAACACGGTATGCGTCTTAATTGCAGAATTAGGGGACAGCATGCCTACGTCATCAAGTTCACCACCGCCCAGTGCGCCCAGGTCACTGATAATGACATTGTGGAGGCTTTAAAAATGGATACAGTCAAAGTGGTACAGCAAAAAGTTCTCAACCGGGAGATATACATAGGAACACAACTGATAATGGCGTCCTACAGCGAGCTAGGTAACAACAAAAGGGAACACGCTGAACATCGACTCCTCTATCCTCCTCCGGGGTCCAATATCTCACCGGTGCAAAATTTACTAAACAAACCTCCGGCTGCCGGATGTGCCATGTTTTTCACTTTAAACTCACCGTGCCAAGCATATTGCACCAAACCTAATGGCCCTTATAACATAGTCCAGAAGCTAGATCAGTTTAAAAACATTAACAACAGAGCCTTTGTTTACAAGCAGGTATATAACGAACCAGGTGTAAAGGTATGCTGTCCGACTGATCGTTTGAAATCAATTAATAATAAAATGACTCTCCATCGCTGTGACCGCAACTGCGTCCTGTGCTTTCAAAATGGCGTCTTCAATAATAATTGTATAAATTGATTGGGTCCTTCATTTCCAAAAGCTAGGGAGTAAGCTTTAGCAAAGGCTTTTTATCTTGTATCTCCATTTATCTCTTATGACATTTATCTCTGGTGTTTAATCTCTAGCCAACCCCGAATATATATATAATGTAAAATCACAAATGCCAAAAACAAATTGATTAGATAGTTAACCATAAATACATGATGAAATATAACATCACTATTATCATTAATACAATAGAATGTATTCCTGTGTTATTATAGAGATGGTTCTGTATGTGTTTGTCTATTCTCATTAATTGTAAAAAAAAAAAAAAAAAAGATTAGCACTATTCTATTTTTGCAATATTCTGTGTAAATTAGAAGTGTGTAAAAAAATTATTTTGAGAAATATAGATGTGAGATTCCATGAAATTGTAAAAGGAACAAGCTTTAAGGAGTTTGATTTTCCTTTTTTTTTAGGCCCTTTTATCTTTTTCGTTCTGCTCAGTATTGCTGTACCGGACTGTTTTGCTGCTAAAAAAAAAAAAAAAAAGTTCATCACTAAGATCTCATTTCAATGAGTCTGCCACACAGTTACTCTCTGACTCATTGGCATCTGCTTAAAACTTCTTAAGAATGAGCCTATAAAATAGGATCCCTCTCTTGTTTCACAAAGTGAAACTGCTGAAATGTTCTAAACACAAGCCAGTTTTAAAATCACATTCAATAGGACAAAGTATATTTACAGTGCTCTTTAAAAACAATATATACATAGAGTATAATTTTCCATTTGTATTGGTGATGATTTCCCCCGAAGTTCTTAAGTATAAATAAAATTGCCAATTCCAAATGTAAACACAATCTTTTTTTGTGTACAATGTGTAGAAATCATTATGTACAAATGCCCAGGCACTAACTGGAGTCACCACTCTCACCCATTGTGTTTGATTTGCAGTATTTGTGTAATCACTGCAATTATGGAATGTAATAATAAAATTATTTTTCTCCCCAATATCTATCGCTGCAGCATTATGTCTCTTTGGAGTATTATTTTGGCTGGTCACCATTTCTTTAAACAATACGATCAGCTCCATAGACCTAACAGTAGCCTCAGGCCAATGTGTTACCAGACTCCCAGTAATATACTGGATGGAGTAATACTACCTGAGGCCGAGGAATGATGATGACATTGATCATATTATATAGCTTTACACATGGTGGTTCAATAAAACATACAAATAATAGGTGTGTGTGACGGGGGGGGGGGGGGAAACAAATTATATATTTTAGTGGTATCGGGGTCTCATTACACAAACTGAGTTGATCAGACCTTCAACGTCCAAAGGGACGGGGGGGGGGGGTAACAAATTATATGGTTTTAGTGGTATTGGGGGTCTCATTACACAAACTGAGTTGATCAGACCTTCAACATCCAAAGGGAAAAATGTGTTTCTATAGGGGATACATTAAAAAAATTATGAAAGAGCTTTCTTTTGTGTGCAGGTTATAGTGCAGAAAAACTTTTACTAGAAAGTTATAATCAAAGAAACATGTAGGAGTATTGTGCACCTCTTTCACGGAAAGTCCTATTTAAAAAGACAGTCAGTAATTACAGTATCAAAAGAGAAAAATATACATTCCTGGGCATCTGTAGGTTTATATATGACCAATGCAGTATACAGTGTTCAGTAGTAATATCGCTTGGACATTTTTGGATATTACTACAGCACAAGTGGTTCGAAGAGTGCATTAACTAATGTTTTTTAGTTATTGCCTTAATAATAACATGGTTTGTAGCAATTCACTAGTGAAAGTGGACACATAGTTGTAGTGCAAGTAAATAACCACTGGGAGGCCGCATAGCATGGTGCAATTCTCCAAACACACAAGTTATTGTAGAACAAAATCAGTGCAGGAAACAAAACAAGAAGATTAAAGAAATTGTAAACCTATAAAAAAAAAAAAACCTTCATAAAAAATGAACATTTCCTAATAATATAATGGGTGAGATGTCTCTCATAAGGGGGGAGAGGAGGCAGGAATATAAGTACCAACATTTATTCACATAGTATAAAACATAATAAAATCTTACAGTAAAAACAGCAATCTCCAGAAAATCCTTGAAAAAGTTCTCGATGCAAAACTGCTTCCAATAGTGGATAATCCTCCTTCACAACGCGTTTCACCTCTCCAGAGAGGCTTTTTCAAGTGTCCCCTTAGCGCACTTAATCTCTTTTTTTTTTGCACGTTATTGCTAGGAGTGAAACACTAGCTGATTTTTGTGCTGCTCACTCCATCAGGCGCAGTGTATTATTATCTTTGTATTAATAATGAAATAATGATTCAGGCAAAAACGTAACACGTCCTATCTCCAAAAAAACTGCACAGCCCTGCCTATCTCGCCAAGCCCCTCCTTCTTCTCTTATCTCACAGCCCACAGAGCTGGCTGAAACCACGCCTCCTGAATTCCAAACACTTGAAACAGCGAGGAGATTAGTTCTGTATTAATAGCGAATGACAGGACTTTATCTTAAAACTGCTGCGCAGGAAGCCAGCCCACCTCCTGTGCACTCTCTCTCTCTCTCATCACTGAATTTAGAGGTCCCGTTATTATTTTCAAGGTAAAACTACAGGAGAACTTTGATTTGTTTTAAAGTTAATAGAATTGCATTTCACATTATAATAATCACATGTGTAACATACAGGAAAATAAGCCAAGAGGAACTGCCAGTTTACTGATGTTCTACAGACCACTATAGCCTTTTCCACAGATCACAGTGTTCATGTATGTGCCTATTCTTTCTTTTTACTACATTAAACATATTTTCATATCTCTCCATGTGAGGCTCGGAGTCAGGAGCGTAGCGCAGGGGAGCTCCAGCAGTAGGTAAGTCCAAAGGCAAAAGTACAAAGGGATTAGGCAAAGGCAAGGTCAAAGGCAGTCCAGAGGGTCGAGGCAGGCAGATAAGTAGCAAAAACGAGTTTGGGAAGCCGGACTCAGGAGAGAAGAGATCAGCAGTTTCCAAAGAGGGGAACCAAAGGGTCAATAGGGTTCCAAATGCAATGCTGAATAGTAATGAAGGGTAACAGGAACTTCACAAGGAGAGAACTTAGCTTGGGAATAAACAAGCACAGAATGGCAGGTGACCAGGGTTTATATAGGGAGTCAGGCGCCATAACCCCTCCTCTCAGTATCCTCCCTCTGCCATTCATTGCATAGTATGTGTGCTGGAAAGGCAACACCCACACTCCTTCCTCTACCAAGTCCTGTGTTGAGTGACCACACCCCGTGATCGCGAAACCACGCCCCTTTGTCATGAAACCACGCTCCCTGGCGGCACAAGCGCTACTCGAGGCCTGCATCGGCCTAGTCCGCAACCCCGTGGCCACAACATGGGAGGACGGAGCTCTGGAGGTGAGTGAAGGAGACAGGGGACCCTGATGCCTGTGGGTAGTGGGACCTGGAGCCTGACACACCATTTTAACACAAATGCGGCTGCACTGTAAGAGGTTTGCAAGGCTAGAGTTAATTTCTAGCTGATCGCCATGCACATGTACAGTACTCTGCTACAGCTCCTGTAGAGCGGTACAAGTACAGATCATGCTGATATTAAGGCCACAGTAGGCGAGTTGGAAAAATTCATCTGAATGGATGAATTTTTCCAACTCGGCTACTTGACCCTTAAGTTTGAAATTAACTTGTCAGTTTCCTGCAATTTCTTCTTGCATAAATAAAGTCCTTTCGTCCTATTCACTAAATTAGAAATGACCTCGCAGAGGCCAACTTTGGAGGTTGACTGTAATTTTGATAGTAAGTAGAGTTGAGCGGACACCTGGATGTTCGGGTTCGGCCGAACTTCGAAAAAATGTCCGGGTCCGTGCTCGAACTTGACCCCAAACCCGAACCCCATTGAAGTCAATGGGGACACAAACTTTTGGCCACTAAAATGCCTCTAAAAAAAGTCCTGGAAAGGGCTAGAGGGCTGCAAAAGGAAGTAAAATGTGGGTGAGTGTCCCCATTCATCCGAATAGGTCAATTGACCTATTCTTATGAATGGGGACTCTATTTCGGTTTATAGAATAGCAATAGCATTACATGTATTCCATAAACCAAAAGTCTATAAACCAAAAAACATTCGGTTTATAGACTTTCGGTTTATGGAATACATGTAATGCTATTGCTGTTCTAAGAACCAAAAGTCTATAAACCGAATGTCTTTCGATTTATAGACTTTCGGCTTATGGAATACATGTAATGCTATTGCTATTCTATAAACCGAAATAGAGTCCCCATTCATAAGGAATTCTTCATACAATGTAATCGCCGAACCCCGAACTCCAACACGAACATACAGTGGAATGTCCGTGTTCGGGTCCGGGGTCCAAAAACCATAGTTCGGGTTCGCTCAACACTAATACTAAGTCAAATTCGGCACCAGAGTTTGACTTAGTGTCAAAAATAGCTTTGATCACTTCCCCTCCCATTACTTTCAATGGAGACGATTCGGACCTGGGTTTTTTAAACTTAATTTTTACTTGTTCACTGTCCCCTACAACTTAATAGACCATTTCACCATTAAAATATAGATAAAAATCAAGGAATTTAAATCATATTTCTCTTACTGAAGGATATTTTTTTTTCCTAATTGACTTTTAGGAAATCAAAGCAACTTTTTTATATTTTCCAGCAAGACATAAGCATGCGCCACAGTACAAATATATCCATTTTGTCAGGATTTTTGACATATGATCTTATATAAATGGATATTCAGTGACATCACATATAAATGATATCAGGAATGTAGTGACGGCGTGCACCAGTGAAGAAAGAAGTAATAGAGAAGAACAGATAAAACGTAGTGTCAATAATCACCAAAATAGTAACGGTGAAAGTGCTTTAAAGAACAGTTAATAAAACAAAAAACGAGATACAAAAAGGCTGGTAAAGATAACAAATATGCAGTTTAATACAATAATAAATATACATGTAATTTGTTAAAATATAACTGAGTGAATAGTCCACAGGAACCTCCAGGAAAATATAATCCCACACCGATTATTCCCCCAAGTACTTGACAACACAAGTATAGAGGGTAAAAATCAGAAGAACAATTATTGTACAAAATGACATAACTTATATACAACTGAAGATCTAGAGAACACTTTGATGAAACAATAGAAACATAATTGGATTAGGATCAGACAGTGTTAATCTATTTAGACCATGTCATTGTTGGACGGCCAATTAATCCCACAGGGAAGCACCAGAAAAATTATACAGTGCACACAACATGAACACAACATAAACAGCAGTTAAATTCACGGGGCGTCCGTGACAGTGAGCTACCCGGCTCCCGTGACAATAATATATAAGAACAAGTGCACCAAAGAAAGGCGGCATGGGAGACCTAATGCATTTCAGGCTTCCTCCACGTTGTCCCAGCTGCAATAATCACATTACCTTGAGAAGAAAGACGACAGAGAGAAGAAAAGAGACAGAAGGTAAGTGGGTATATAATAATAAAAAAAAAAAACCATAGTAATAGATATTAGGCTTTTGTTGCAATTAAAACAATTCAGAAGTGTTTATCCCGGATAGATGAGAGAAATCAAATTATAAAAATATCACATTTTAATACATAAAGAATATATTGTCTATAGCAGGACATCTAAAAGACACCTTAATTAGGAGGTTTAAGATGTTTTAAAGTAGCTGACTTTTGTGACTCTTCCATATATATATATATATATATATATATATATATATATATATATATATATATATGCCTATGTTTTATTACATTTCAAGTAATAATCACAAATATTAACGTAAATGAATATAGCCAAACATGTAGAAGAAAGAGCATTATCAACTTATTTTTGTATATGATCATAGATGTGCCCTAGATAACATTTATGTAACAAAAACATGTATAATATGCATAATATAAACTAGGTGGAACTACTGCCCCTTAAACGGGACAGTCATCCATATTTTGTGGAATGTGCACAGGTAGCAAAATAATCTTTTTATTGATGAGCAATGTGCTAGGATTTCTAAGATTAGGCCGTTCCTGGCTCCTCTTTGTTTGTATATGATTGAATTAATTGCATATAAAAGGAAAAATAAAATTAGGTGTTTATCTCCTAGCTCCATTTTTGTGAATATTTCCTATGATTCAACATCATCCAAAATCTTCCAGCCAGTCTCACTTTACAACTGTGGCCAAAGCTTACATGATGATGTCATAAGATACTCCCCTGCTCTCTTACTGGCTCCTGTGTATCATAGTGGGCAGGACTAGGTGGCTGTGTACAAGCTTTTTATCTGCCTTCAAACACAAAGAGAGGAGATTGACCTGATCAAACAGGATCATAACTCCGCCCCTTGTGATGTAATAGTTACATTACCCTCCCATTCAATGCAAGTCTATGGTCAGAATTCTGACTCATGGTCTGCAATCTGTGTCCCCAGCCCCAAAGTGAGATGCTAGTGCAACAATGAAAAATCAAAAAAAACCTTTTCCGTTTTTGATGGGAGTGTCAGATGAGGACGCTTTGCCAGACTGACAGGGAAAATGTAGCCGACGCTCAAAGCCAGCACCGGATACATTTTACTAAATCATGTCGTGTCCAAAAACAGAAGTCACAAGTGTTGTCAGTAGGTCTCGCGGCTTTTTGGCAGGGACCCAAATATTACACAGGAGTCTGTACAGAGCAGACATATAAAAATACCATGTGAATGATAAACATACTTGTAATATGTGCATACATATATTACACAGGAGTCTGTACAGATCACACATATAATAATACCAGGTGAATGATAACTATACTTGTAATGTGTGCATACATATATTACACAGGAGTCTATACAGAGCAGACATATAATGATACCAGGTGAATGATAACTATACTTGCAGTGTGTGCATGCATATATCACAAAGGAGCCTGTACAGAGCAGACATATAATACCAGGTGAATGATAACTATACTTGCAGTGTGTGCATACATATATTACACAGGAGTCTGTACAGAGCACACATATAATAATACCAGGTGAATGATAACTATACTTGCATTGTGTGCATACATATATATCACAGGAGTCTGTACAGAGCACACATATAATAATAGCAGGTGAATGATAACTATACTTGCAATGTGTGCATAAATATATTACACAGGAGCCTGTACAGAGCAGACATATAATAATATCAGGTGAATGATAACTATACTTGCTATGTGTGCATACATATATTACACAGGAGTATGTACAGAGCAGACATATAATAATACCAGGTGAATGATAACTATACTTGCAGTGTGTGCATACATATATTACACAGGAGTCTGTACAGAGCACACATATAATAATACCAGGTGAATGATAACTATACTTGCATTGTGTGCATACATATATTACACAGGAGTCTGTACAGAGCAGACATATAATAATATCAGGTGAATGAGAACTATACTTGCAGTGTGTGCATTCATATATTACACAGGAGTCTGTACAGAGCAGACATATAATAATACCATGTGAATGATAACTATACTTGCAGTGTGTGCATACATATATTACACTGGAGTCTGTACAGAGCAGATATATAATAATACCAGGTGAATGATAACTATACTTGCAGTGTGTGCATACATATATTACACAGGAGTCTGTACAGAGCACACATATAATAATACCAGGTGAATGATAAATGTGAAGGCTTGCCTGGAGTTGTGGGAGGGGCGGGAGCACGTATTTAAACTTACCTTCCTCGATGCTTCACTCTCGTGTCGTCAGACGTTGACAGGCGGCAAGGTCGGACTTCCGGGTATCAGCTTCTTCCGGGTCAGCAACGGAGATCTCCTAACTGTGAGTACGGCGCACCGTGGTCCCCCACAGTGGCCAAACGTCGGGTGCTCCGGGGAGAGAGGGGGGCAGGTTTTGATTCGGCCAGCCCGCAGGACACACACCCACGGGCCACATGGTCTCCTGGATAGACGGGACAACAGCACCACGGGGTAAGCTCCCGGCTGCTGCAGCGTTCATTCATATCTGCACAGTTCTAATCCAGCAGGCAGTTTTGTGTCATGGTTATATTAGCGTGTTATGTATTGGCTATGCCTCGGTCAGGGGTTTGTTTTATGCAGTCAGATTGCTTAGGGAAATGTCTTTCCCTTACCTTTGAAAAGCCTCTGGGTTGTTTCTTATGATAAAGTCCCTAGTTGCCTAGTGTGCTGTTCCTGCTGTTTGCTCCACTTTCAGCCCAATCGTGTTTTTCAGTCAGATGAAACCATAGCAACAGATAACAGTACAATCGGATGGAAGTCATTCTTTCTCCACTTAGTGAATAGCTGTCCCGCAGAGCTTACACTCGACATACATGCTTGATGTGGCACCACATAGTGTTGGATCCGAGTTTCCTGCGATAGACACGTATATGCAGTTACTTCACCAATCGGGGGAAGGTTGGGCATTTCTCTGTTACGGAGATCGTTCTATGTTTCAGCTTGTTTTACCCTGATTGGCTCCCAGTCATCCTGCGATCAGGGTCATAAACTCTTATATACTCCTTCACAAGTCATTACAGTTGCCTGCTAGCTGACAGTTCTTTTCAAGGCTGCAGTCAGCCGTTTGGTTGGGTTTTTTCGTTTCTCAAACACTGCTGTTCCTCGTAGCAGCTGGTTGGTATGCTTTTAAGTAGTATGTGTGGCTGAATATCGCCACCTAGTGATGGATTTCTATATGGCTGGGTTAGTCAAATGTATGGCTGATTTGTTCTTTCCAAGTTATTAAGTACACTTACATGGTGTTGTACTGTCATTTAAGAAACGTTTTCTCAAGGGTATGGCTTACTGCTAGTTTAATTCTTATTGTTAAGAGATCTTTTTCTGTAGAGTTAATTTACTCCTCAGATCTCATAGTTCGGCAAGATGTTTCCTGGTTAAACCATGGGATAATTGCCATTAGAAGTGATGCACGCTACATTCTCCGTGCTTTTACACTCACTACATTCTCTGTACTCTGACAACTTACTGCACCATGACTCAGTTCGGATTCATGCAGTTGACACCTGCTAAGCACTACTGTGGACATACGTGCGGGTTACGGGGACAGTATAGTGCACGGGGGGGGGGGGGTTCAACCGAGTCAGCGGTCTTCACCTATGTCTTTTCCCTGTGTGACACGCCCTCCTCTCTACTGTTATTAGGTACGCTCCTCGCTTACACTAGCTTAGTGGTGAGGTTAGGTTCTCGGTTGGCTTACAAACTAAGTTGAGCTATCGACGTCAAGGGGGTCTCAGGTACGTTTGCCCTCGTTTTTTCTCCACAGCTCAGATACGTTAGGGTTACTGGCTTTTCCTAGGATCATCGGCCACTAGGTACCTATCCCCGGCTTCTTCGCCATAGGTCAGTGGTCCCGCGAGGCCAACCCCCTGTTTTCCTCCGCGCTCGAGGACGTTCGCCCCTCGGCCCAAACCATAGTTAGCCGCCTCGCACAGTTGCACAGAGAGGGATTCACCCGTCACTCCCTCGCAGTATTATGCCTTGTACCTGTCATCGAGAGGCCAACATCCCGCCACAACGTTCGGTGGCTTCAATCCCCTCGCGCCAATCGTTAGACAGAGCCTCTCAAGCCACTTGGCATTAGTAGGGCCTCACCTGTCACCAAACTTAGGTAATTATTTCGCCGCCCGGCTTTAGCTAGCTAGCCAGTAACCAATAGAGGTTCAAAGGGCTGACGGTTCGATTATTTTTTCGTTAGTATGTCTCAGATTCCAGAGGATGCAGACAACTTGTCCAGGCACAGTTCTTCACCCAGGTCATTATCACCAGTTCGTAGAGGCGACGTTGGGAGTCCTACGTCATTACGGTCATGGACCATTCCCCGCATTACCGCGGAACTTCGGAGACGCAGTATTCCTTTTCCGGCCACGGCCAGGAAAGCCGAGCTATACAAACTAATGCGGACCAATACCGATAACACGGGGGCCGGAGAAGGCTCAAGTAGCACGGGCGACTCGGACATTCGCGCCATGCTCGCTTCATTGGTGACCTCCATGGGCACTATCAACGAGAGACTAGATAGGATCGAGGCACGAAGTCCTACGGTCCGGTCTCCCGGGTCCTCCATGGACTTGCTCCCCAATGCCCCCCTGGTACAATCGGGTAATTACGTACCTTCGGGTTCCGAGACCCATATTATTAATCCGGTACACATGGTGCCGGAAAAAATCAAGAAGGACATCCTGGAAGGGAAGGATGTCAATTTGGTAGCATTACTCATTGCTTCCCATGATGTGATTGATAATCGTACCTATGCTTATGGGGATATTTCAGTGGTGTTAAAAGCTAGGGACCCCAGGTTAAACAAGAAGTTGTCAATCACTGATTTCGTCCTGGCTTTTGGCATTTACCGAGATGTTATTTGCTCGGTTTCACCACATAGACGTGAGGAACTTGACCTCTACATGCACAAGCTGGTGGACTTGGGTAGCAAATACGGTGGGTCGGCTTTTTACGATTATCACCGATCCTTTTCGGCGAAGGCAGCGGCTATACTGGCTCAATATAATGTTAAAACCGACTGGAGCCGCATGGACACAGAGTTATTTTGCAGACATTTTGCCGGTCTCAAGACACCAGCTTGTGCAGTATGTGCGTCTTCATCCCATTCCTCGGACTATTGCCCATACCATGCCCGAAGACACACCCGGGACATTCCACGAACCACGTACTGGGCCGGCTGGCACGGGCAGGGACAAACTGGGACGCCCCATAGTATACCTAGGGAAATCTCAGGTGTGCAATAATTTCAATGCAGGGACCTGCGGCTACAGTGCCTGTAGATTGTTGCACGTATGTTCACACTGTTTCAGGGCTCACGCCAAGGCTATTTGTCCCAATAAAAAACACGCTAAACCATATTTGACATCTGTTAAGGTCGATTGTTTGGCACATGCATTGGTCTCACACCCATTCAAACACCTGGTGGATTTTCTGATAGATGGCTTCACAGAGGGTTTCCATACGGGTTTGGTGCATACCCCCGCTGGCATCTACGAGTGCAACAATTTACAGTCAGCAGTGGCACACGCAGATACGGTCGATGCGCTGGTACACAAAGAGTTAGAGGAGGGGTTTTTATTGGGTCCTTTTCGCGAGGCCCCGTTTTCTAACTGGAGGACCAACCCTATTGGAGTGGTCACTGGGAAATCTTCAGGGAAACAAAGACTGGTTCTAGACCTATCGGCCCCCCATTCCCTGGCCATACCTAGCCTTAATTCCCTCATTCCATCCACTGAATTCTCACTCCAGTATGCCACAATAGACGATGCTATACATACTATTATCACGGCGGGCATAGGCGCTTGGCTTAGTAAAACCGATATCGTTAACGCCTTTAAGTTACTACCCATTCGACCATCGCTGTGGCACCTGCATGGTTTTAAATGGAGAGGTCTTACGTTTGGGTCAAAAAGCAGCCCGAAGCTATTCGACATTTTCTCCGAGACACTATGTTGGTTACTGTTGAACGTTTGCAAATGCCAGGCAGTCATTCATTATTTGGACGACTTCCTCTTCGTGGAGCATAATTCCGCTTCCCCACAGGATCTGGCCAAGGCAGTCACTTTTTTCCAATCATTAGGGGTGCCGGTATCCCCCAAGAAAACAGAGGGACCGGACACTTTAATCAATTTTCTGGGGATTAGGCTCGATTCAGTGCAGATGGAGGCCAGTTTGCCAACGGGTAAGATTGACAGCATCATGCTGACCATTGACAAGTTTTTGGTCTCTAGATCCTGTAATAGGAAGGAATTGCAGTCCTTGTTGGGTTCGCTTAATTTCGCCATTAGAATCATCCCGCAAGGCAGGGCCTTTATTTCGAGGCTCCTTTGCCTCCTCCCCCTTATGCCAAACGAGACGACTCGCATCCGCATGGAAGCATCGGCCACAGCCGACTTATTAATGTGGCGGAAATTCTTGCTGCAGTGGAATGGCAGGAGTATGTTCTTGCCCCCGGTGTCTGGTCACTCACCAGTACTGTGGACGGATGCAGCGGCATCCACAGGTTTTGCCGCCATATTCGGGGACGAGTGGCTTTGGGACTCCTGGCCAGTGGAGGTCAGAGACTTGGAAGGCTTCTCGCGTACCTCGGCACTATTCGAGTTATACCCCATCGTGGCAGCAGCAGCAGTATGGGGTCAGTCATGGGCAGGCAGCACGGTGCGTTGTTTCTCCAATAACCAAGCTACCTGTCACATCATAAACAAGGGCAGATCAGGGTCATTGATGATCATGCGATTTTTGAGAAGACTGACCTGGCTGGCAGCCTGCAATCAATTTTATGTGGTGTGTTCTCACATACCAGGTATCCATAATACGGCAGCTGACAATTTGTCTCGATTTAACTTCCAGGCATTCAGAGAGACGTTACCCACGGCCTCTGCCACGGCCACCACAGCGCCACGATTTCAGGAGCTGGTGATGGATTGAGGGAACTGGCAAGGCACGGGCGTACCTTGGCTAGGTTAGCCCTGGCCGACAACACCAGACGCGCATACGAGAGGGCTTTCAGACTGTATAAGAAATTCATGACAGAACACAACTTGGTGCAATATTTCGCCATTTCCACGTTGGTGGCCTTTGTCTCTTTTTGCCATCTTAGACTCAGGTTATCGCACAACACAATCAAATTATACCTGACCGGCATACAACATCACATGTATTCATGGTATCCGGATAACCCCAGTTTTTTATCTTCATATCCCATTAAAAACATTCTAAAGGGAGTACAGAAATCCAGCGCTACTCCCCCACCTACGCGGTTACCTATACACAAGCAACTCTTCAAGGACTTATCTGACTTATTGGACTCAGCCCCTTTCGAATCACATACGAACAGGGTCATCAAGACAGCCATATACTTGGCGTATTACG
Organism: Pelodytes ibericus; assembly: GCA_036172795.1. Classification (NCBI taxonomy): domain Eukaryota; kingdom Metazoa; phylum Chordata; class Amphibia; order Anura; family Pelodytidae; genus Pelodytes; species Pelodytes ibericus. Next base: position 212,633,196 of record CM069861.1, read on the forward strand.
GTTTCCTTAGACCAGGGGAATTCACCATACGATCACACAAATACACCCACTATGGCCTGAAACGGGCACAGCTAGCCAAATTGCAGGATCATTACGTATTATCACTAACAGGCTCAAAAACTAGCCAGCTGGGCAAGGTGGTACCAGTCACTTATTATCCCACTGGCAATAGATGGTGCCCGGTAAAGTGGTTGGACACATACTTGCAAGTATTACCTCAGCAGCCAAACAGCCCGCTACTAGTCCTACACCAAGAGCTCTTAACTACCGCCAAATTTATGCACTACGTACGCATATTATTGACCAGACTGGGTTTAAACGCAGGTAGTTTTTCTGGCCATTCTTTTCGCATAGGGGCAGCTTCTACAGCCTCCAGCCAGGATATTCCTGTGCATGTGATTAAGTCATTGGGCCGCTGGAAGTCCTCGGTGTTCGCCCTGTATATACCTCAACCTGTCGTTGAAATGAGGGCGGCGTTTGTAAAACTGTCAGCTTGAGGTATTTTTCTTTGCATTATGTTTTGAGCAATAAATATTATTTTGCCTCAACGATGCTTACTTTTGCCCTCTTTATTACAGGCCTACCGTACACGGCGGTTTAGGCACACCACAACCGTATTGTTCATACTAGGAGTTAGGCAGAGTACACCGACACCACTATACTAGAATAGCCCCGAACACAAATGTGAAGGCTTGCCTGGAGTTGTGGGAGGGGCGGGAGCACGTATTTAAACTTACCTTCCTCGATGCTTCACTCTCGTGTCGTCAGACGTTGACAGGCCCCACCCGCCACTCCCTCAGCTTTAATTTCAGCTATTATTTTCTTTTGGGGTAGGCCCTCTTTATTAGAGGCCTACCGTACACGGCGGTTTAGGCACACCACAACCGTATTGTTCATACTAGGAGTTAGGCAGAGTACACCGACACCACTATACTAGAATAGCCCCGAACACAACTATACTTGCAGTGTGTGCATACATATATTACACAGGAGTCTGTACAGAGCAGACATATAATAATACCAGGTGAATGATAACTATACTTGCAGTGTGTGCATACATATATTACCCTGTTGTCTGTACAGAGCAGACATATAATAATATCAGGTGAATGAGAACTATACTTTCCTTTTAATCATTGCAAAAAACTTTCCTGGATTACTCCGAAAATTTTTATTTTTAATTAATCGATATCACATGCAGAACTGTGTAAACAAACGCTGCCAGCTTAGTACACCCCATCTAACCTTATAAATACTGCGACTGACCAAGATAAATACTAGATTCCACAGACAACTTTTGGTGAGTCATAAAAAGAGTATTTTGCTTTAGTACATAAATATGTTTTTTTCCCATGACAAAACTTGAAAAGAAATAACTGCCAGCAAGAAATTAACTGACACTTAATTGAAAACATGCAACTCAGAGATGTGCAGGCAATGAAGAAATCACTGAATTGAAGGTAAATGTGCTTTGAACACTGATACAAATAAAAGTAAGATAATCTCAGACAAAAATATTAATAAGGTGATGTCATAAGTTTGCATAATTGTGGCAACCAATAGGAAAGTGTGGCATTATATACTAGTTTTGAACACAACCCCACCCAATGTGTTGCAGAGATTTGCCCACAAACTGCTAAATGTCTTTAAGTACTTCCTCCTAGCATAGCTATTGGAGTTTATCTAATGCTTGGTCTACTGAAGATGTTCCTTTGCTATTTCTTTGGCTAGGATAAGTGAGTTATTAGGACTTGGTAGGGGCTGTGTTTTATTAGATGCTATTATTTATTAGTCCATGGTGCTTACCCTACTTTGTCTGTTCTATTGTTCTGGGACTGTGCCATGTGGGCTAAGAAGTGCTGTCCTGAATGAGGATCCCCCAACTCCTCAAATTGTCATGAACTGGAAGTGACCCACAACTTATGTAGTACCACAATATTATCATTATTAATTGTTCTTTTTAATGGAAGCTGAATGTGTTTGTGGTCTGCAAAGTGACTTTTGTACCTTGTGCTGCCACCTAGTTTTTACAAGCTATTAATGAGCTATACTGTCTAGTCACCATTAGCCACCCTCAAGCAAAAAAAATGTTGCTTGAAGCACAGTGAGGTCTCTGTAGGGTGCACTCAACCTGGTGTCATTGCTTGCCAGCACACAGGAGTGGAAAACCAACATCCTAACTCTGACCTGGATCTATCCTTTCCAGAAATAAAGCTGATTACATGCCGATTTCTGCTTAATGTATGTATGGCTATTTTTTTTTACTCCTTGCCCTACTACCTATGCTTATATATATTTCCATATATTAGAACAGATAGATAGTTGCATTTGCAATTCTCCAATGATTACAGAGTCCCTTTAAGTTTAGATGGATTACGTAGAACAGAAATGTTTTCAAGTGCCTTATTGAGCCTTCTTTTCTTAGTTTTGCTCTATCAGGAGGAAGACATTTTGTTTTGAAAAGTCTGTCCGATATATTTTTATATTTGAGCAAAGAGGGCTCAATGAAGCACTTGATTTGTATTCTTTCATCAAATAAGCACATTAGATGTGTGCAGTAATTTTGCAAATAACCAGCCATTTACTCTTTGGTTTGTAGATGTGGCCAATCATCTTTATCTTGCTCTGCTGCAGGAGTTTTCTTCACATCGTGACCTGCTTTAAAAACGAAGAGATACAAAGTGTCACTGAATATATCAGTCTCAGATACAAGTAAGACGTCGATTTAATGGTTAATGAGGGCGTGGTTTCAATAGTATGTAACATTCCCAAAATAAAATTGTGCTCACAGTCCACACATTGATAGCTACGAATGCTTAAATTCACTCACCCCTTGCCGGCTCAATCACCGAATGTACGCAAGTACTGTGTAATGAAGCACAGCTGCTGCTCAAACTCTTTCCTCTTGACCCTGGAGGTTACGTGCATGGGCCACCCAATTCCACGTAGACACAAAATAGAAGGTGCACTCGACACTCAACGACAAATTAGGTCTTCAATCAAAAACTGTGCTTAATGTGTAACATTAAAATCCATAGTGAGTCAACAAGAAGATATGGCGTGCACAGACAGATACAAGTAGGCGTACCAACTTACGCGTTTCGCGCTCTGGTAGCGCTTCATCATCGGTGACATCATAAAAGAACATGCATCTTATTATTAAAATGCAAGTAAGATGCTGGACAACAATTAGGAGTAGTGTGGTGGAAACAAGGTCTTGGTAATATTAGTACCACGTGTAACACTACTCTATTAATTGGTGTGCAGTATTTTTACTAACGGTTGCAATTTGTGAATGCTTCCTTTCTTGTGACTGCATGATGTATCATGGGATGTCGGCAGGGATCCAGAGGGTCTGTATAGACCCTAATTGGGTCCCAGCATTTACATTCCTTGCCCCGAGAGGACCACAAAGACGCTGGTTTGGCGCTTTGATCATTAAGGACATCTAACACATATGCTAGAACCACTTCTTCAGGCAGTGAATTCCATATCTTTATGATCCTTACTGTAAAGAATCCCTTCCGCTGTTGTAGACTAAATCTCCTTTCTTCAAGTCTTAGCGGGTGACCTCTTGTCTTGTAATGTTCTGTTAATGAACAGGGCTTCAGAAAGCCGTTTATGTGAGTCCTGTAAATATTTATATAACATTATCCTATCCCCCTGAAGTGTCAGTTTCTCTACTGGGTATACATTTAAATTTTCTAGCCTTTTTTCATAACTAAAACTTTCCATTCCTCTTATTAGTTTTGTAGCCCTCCTCTGCACTTTCTCAAGTTCCATATTGTCTTTTTTTTTTTAAACGGCGCCCAGAATGGAACCGCATTTACTTCTGATCCACCCTGATTGGCAACTGCTGTGACAAAGAAAAGAAAAATTAGGACGTACTATAACCCATCACATAACAATAACAAAGGGAAGGACATTAGACCACACCATTTATAACCTATGTAAGATGCCCTCTGGTTGCCATAGGTTGGAAAATATCCACACGTTTAATTAAAACATGGATGCCCCACACTCACACAGGGACCTTGTCCACCTAGATGACCCATTTGCTGGTTAAAGCTTTACACACCAACCACTCCACTGATCATGCAACCATGGATGGCCCCCACTACCATGTAAGAACCTGTTGCTGGGCTCTAATATAAGCTTTTTGTGTTATTGCTTTTGTGTTGTGGACTACCCTATGGTGTTCAGCCAGCATTAAGGCAAGCCTTCAATGGGCTGAGTATCTCAGGAATTGTAGCTGAAATCTTACATGTTATCTGTTAACAACTACAATTCCCAGTATCCAGAGCCAGGAATTTGTATAGCTGAGCTTCATTGGAACTGTAGTTAACAACAGATGCATTGACATGAACTACAGTTACTGTGATGGCCAGCCAGCCAGAATATTCCTTTGATGGTGGTTCAGCATTATAGTAACTGTACACAGTGATGGATTCTATTACCAGGTATGTTGGTTTCGGGAGTGTAGCATCAGTAATGGCAGCCCTTGGGAACAGCACTGACCCGAGGGGCTGGTTATATGCAGAACACCCAGGCATCAGTGGGGGCACAAGTGCCGTACAGACACACACAACGAGGCACAGTGATGGGCAGTTGGAGGTATTGGGGCTCCAGATAACAAAGCAGAGTACCCAGCAGAGTACGTCCAAGCTAGGCCAGGCAGCGGGTGGAGAGGTAAGTCAAGAGGCAAGTCAAGAGGCAAGTAGAAGGTCAGTAGGACACTGTCAGACAAGGGAAAATGAAAAGACAATCAATCAGGTCAAAGGGCTCCTTGTAATATATATATATATATATATGAACTTATTTACAGTTCCCTGTAATTTTACATTGAAAATAATTTCACTGGAGACACTAACGTCAAAAAATATCCAAAGAGGGTCTTGGAGAAATAGGTGGTCAATGTTACCATAGTAACAGCAATACATCTGTTACTCGTTACATGCAGTTGGTTGGAATGAGTCACCGCTTTACGGAATGATTACTCCCGAGTCTTTGTATTCTGAACAAAGGTTCTGTGATATCTATTGACTGGTGGTTCATAGAAGCCCCATTAAAGATAATTGTTAAGTGGTCTTTATAATATATATGATTTGGAGTTTAGCACCGCTTTAAATGACTGTTCTCTTTTACCTTTTTATTTAAACTCGGTTTGTGACCTTATATAAATGGCCGGTAATATTGAAATATATGAATATATGAAAGGGCAGCATGGCAACAGGTTGGTGATGCAGCCTCATCACAAGCCTGTCAGTTAGAGGCCCCCGAATAGTAATTTACCATCAGGGGGGGGGGGGGGTCATTCCTCCCCTTTTGTAGGATGGGCAAAACCTTTATAAACTCTGGCAAAGGTTTGGCCTAGCCTCTTTTTCACCAAAAGAATCAGTCCCCTCCCACCCAGCCCTCTTTCTGTTTTGTTAGTGGTAGCCAAGGTGGCAGGGGTTACTCGATGTCAGACATCAGTGCATCATTTAGGAATGGCCTGACTAGATTAAATAAGATAAAGCATAAAAACTCCCCCTAATCAATAATGATTTAGATAGTGACACAAACCAGCAATACTACACGTACTCGCTTACTCTGTGATTTAAATTCTAACAAGGAACTGAATAAAACAAGTAAATAGAAGCCCGTGATGGGACATCTGGGTCAGGTGGGTCAGAATAACCTACATGACCTAAATGTTTTAAAACATCACATGAACACATGTTATTTTTATGATTAATGTTTAAATAATTGATTGATGGAAAATGTATAAATACTGAAGTGTGTAATATGCAAATTAGACCTGACTGAAAGAGGCTTTCCCACCTCTTGGTCGACTCACCTTGATTGCCCAATAAAGACAACTTTCCTGCTTCCAGCTACTCCGTCTCTGTCTCATAATAGACTCCGTGAAACAAAGTTAAAATCCTTTGACACCTATTGGTGACAGCCAAATCATTGTTTACGCCTACGTCCGATCCTCGGGTCCCAATCCTAGACATGCTCCCGCTACATTCATGCTTGTGTTTAATAAGATGGTGTTTTATCTCAGGAATACAAGTTATACTACGTGTTGAATGGTTTTTTACGTTATAATTTGTGTTCAAGATTTAACTTACTGATAAAAAAGCAAATCTTTGTTGCAGTATTTCTTAAATAAGTACTGTGACCTTTCTATCCAGTTTGTTGTCCATTTATTTCTTGGGTGCGCTAATTCTCCATACCTTTGTCATGCAGAATTAAAGGGCAGCATGCCTACTTCGTCAAGTTCACCCCTGAACAGTGCGTGCACCTCAGTCACAGTGACATCGCGAAGGCTTTGGATCATGATCGATTCAAACTGGTACAGAAAAAAGTTCGCGAAGGCCAGATATACCAGGGATTCAAACTGATAATGGCGTCCTACAGAGAGCTAGGTGGCCACAAAAGGTAACACGCTGAACATCGCCTCCTCTATCCTGCTCCGGGATCCGATATCTCACCAGTACAGATTTTACTTAGTCAATCTCCTCCTGCCGGGTGTGCCATATTCTTGACTTTGAACTCACCATGCCATGCGTATTGCACCAAACCTACTGGCCCATTCAGTATAGTCCCGGCGCTCAATCAGTTTAGTCACGTTAACAGAAAGGTCTTTGTGTACAAGAAGGTATATGACGATCCAAATATTAAATTGTGCTGTCCGACAGATCGTTTGAAATTAATTGACAATGAAATGCCCCTCTATCGCTGCACCGAGCACTGCTGCGAGTGCTTTAATGATCCTAAATTTGATCAACGTTGCTTGAATTGATTGGGTATTCCAAAATCAGTGGCTGGTGTTATTCTTTAGCGAATGCTTTTAACTCCTTTTTTTTTTTTGTCTCCAGCAATGCCATTTAAATTTTATCAAACGTATTGCTGTACAAACAAATCACTTTGAAAAATAAACTGAGTGAATGAGTCGCCCACACTGTCTCTTTCTGACTCTCTGACTTCTGTTTAAAACCTCTGCAGGATGAAGCCCGTATGGGGTCTTGTTTCTCTGAGGCATTATTACTCTTTGCCATGATCAATTATTGTACGTTGTAGAAAATGGACAGAGAGCTGGTCACTTGGCGTTTGGGTTACTACCATTCCTTTTAAAAAATACCGGCCATGCTATTGGCTTCAAGACAGTTTTTTTTTTACCAGCCTGCTAGTAACGTACCGGCAGGGGTGGTAGTCCTACATGGGGTGCGGTTTTTACGCACAAATTTTACGGTTTATATGTATAGAGAAACTGGATAATACAGCTCTGTACAAGGGTGATACATAATATATACAAATAGCAGGGGTGTAACAAATGGCGCACATGGTAAGGAGCAAAAAGACTTACAGGGTATTGGGGTTTCGTTTTGCCAGCTGAGGGGGTCGGACATTCAAGATCCTGCCCACTTTGGCTCAGACTGACATGACCCACCCACACAGACATAAAAAATATATATTTATTTGTGAAAGGGGCCCCTGTTATTTCTTTATCCAGAGATATAAACAGGCCTAGAGCTTATGAGAAATTCCTGATGATTCATCTAAATTAGAGGGTGAAAGAGCAAGGGGGGGGGGGGGGTAAAACTGTATTTTGCTTTAACAAGGGTGCAGCTTGTACAAGTGACTAGTCTATGAAGTCATGCAGAAGCATTGTGGTCCTCATTCACATCTACAGGGCAGCTATTTAATTAGCTCTGGACAGGACTCGGATCAGGTTATAACAGAGGTGTCTGTGGAGGCCCCCCTCTTTCAAGCCCCATCGCCATGCCAGCTAGTCAAACCGACCGTATGCGTTCAGCATTCAAAGCCAGTGCTATGCTTTAGGGCTGTCTTGTACCCCGCTCATTTGCTCCAAGGGGTCCGTGTATAAAGTGGACACGCCTACTCAGAAGTAGTAGTTTAGGAATTCTGCAGGGAAAGCAAGTCTTGTGGCTTGTCTAGTTTGTGTAGATTTGGGTTTAATAATAGTTCTGCTACCCCCTTCAGGTTTTTAGTGAAGGTGGACAGAGAGTTGTAGTGCATGTAAATGACCACTGGGAGGCAGCATAGCACGGGACTAGAGCTAAGCAGAATGAACGCAAAAATAAAAACATTCCCCAATTCCCAAATAAACTAACATTTCATAATGAAATAATGATTCAGGCGAAACGTAACACTTCCTCTCTCCTAAATAAAGTGTAATAAAGCACAGCCCTGCCTATCAGATCAGAAAGAAAACACAGAACAAATAAAAAACATAAAACATTGAATGAAATACTCCCAAAAACAGATTGTATGTGGATCAGAAAAAACTAAAGTGTCTCTATAAAAGGAAGCAAGCGAGTCACCAATTATGGACATCTAAGAAGACACCCATGGCTCTCAGGAAGAGTTGATGGAATTGCTGATATATGCCACACAGCGGTAGCCGCTATCTCCCGATGTCAGGAAGCATGTGCTATCAAATAATCAATAAAAACACAGTGACAGAGAAAAGCACTTCCCCTCTCAATGCATTGCGTCGAGTCTCTGTGACAACATGAGGAGTATCTAATGAAAAGTCCATAAAGTACAAAACAGGAAAATAAACACCCCATCTATACCATCCATCCCACTGTCCCATCCACAAATCAGGCAGAACGGCTGATAAAAATAATGCAGAGAATGTTACGCTCATAAGAAAGGGTTGATCTGTCGTCATGGACATGCGGCTTAATCCTGGATACCTTCCGTACATATAGATCAGTTTACTTCCGACAATGCAGCTCCAGTTATCCGCCCAGGGCAGGGAGTCAGAGCACTCCTGACCTGTGATGGAGACTGTATCTGTTTCCGGTGGGTGACACTGGGCCAGGGCCTTCAGGGACCGGACATGTGATGGGCCGTAGAAGTTGTAATGATTCTTCGTAGAGTTGGATTCGGAGCTGCTGATAGAATGTTTCCAGTCCTCTATTTTGGCCATAACATGGGATCTCCATTCACTATTCCATGCAATCCCTTCTGACATGTTGCCCATGTTTCTACTACAGGTGATATGCACATACATGCATACCTATCTGTATGTTTTACTTGCGCTAGAAAGGGAAGAGGTCACTGGCGTCCAGGCCAACTGTACTGTATAACCTGGTACATATCAAGTGATATTCTATACTCTCGACCAGGCAAGTCTGTGTCCATTGGACTCCTCAACTCCCATGACAGGCAGTATCTCCAGAGGACTTGAGGCCCACGGCCACTGGCTCTGGCAGTGGCTGCCATGGAAAGCTTCCTCTCCATCTTGGGCTTGATGCCAGAAGACCTGAAGCATGCCTATTAGTACACTGTCATTAAACATCTCTACATGTATGTGTGTACACATTGATGTATAGATACACGTATGTACATGTGTTACCACAGATGCACAGCGCTTCTGATACACAGACATTGATATTCAATGCAACTGTCCAGGGACATATGACAATACATTGCAGAAAAATAAATAAACACAAAAAACCCTATCTGTCCTTAAACCCCCCCAGTATATATAATGTGTTTGGGATTCATCCAGGACTCAAGCATGGACTTTTATCTAACGCCATCTTCGCTAAAGTAACAAAATATCTATTGTCCAGAATGTACAATAAAATGAATAAATCCATTGTCCTGGAGGGGTTAAACCTCTGACTCTATGTCTGTGTACTTAACAAATATTGATATAAATAAGAAGCCAGGCAGACCAATCCATGAGCCAATCTAGTTATTTCTATTCACCTCTATTGTTCCCCCGACCTATGAATCTGACACTGAATAAGGGAGGTGCAATTGCCCCTTTGCCCGTTCACCCCTCCCCTCCCCGCCCCCAATGCATCACTGATCCAAGCAGTGATGTCATAGCCCAAGGTCTTATAATACTGGTACATACACTGGCAGTGTCACCGTCTGCATACAGGCCACCTAAAGGTGATACAATCCCCCTGCCTGATATAGAATCCTGTGCTACAAATATATCTACCACATACCAGGGAAATATTTAGTAAAATAGTGTCGCTCAATCATAGCTAGGCGTTGGAGCAGCAGGGGCAGAGCTTTCGGCAGTGGGTTCAACTGTAGCATAGCTGTGCTGCAAAGTGTATGTGTTTTAGGCCTACAGACAGTAGATGCAGAAAAAATAAAATAAACCTAAGTGGTTCTTTCTCTGTTTCCTGCCCTATGAGGAAAGGTCCACAGCTACCTTTACAGTGCAAGATAAGTTATATTTATAGTTGTTCATTTTCACACCCTCACTTGTCTCACAGTCACTAACTTGCTGTATGATGATGGCTGTGCACTAGAGTGGGTTTTCTGCAGTATTAGTTAAATTACTCAGAGCCCTATGAGTTTCACATGTTTATTGGCTTTTTTGAAATGTGCAGTATAACCCCTTCATGACGTTAGGACATACTATGCAGTCCTGATTTTAAGTACTTAAAAGTCGTTAGGACGGCATAGTACATTCTGTGTTAAACAGCTGATCGCGGCTCCCTGCGATGATCTGTTCTCGGATCCCGCTGCAGCCACTTTGAGAAGCCTCAATCTGACAGGAGAAATGTAGCCGGTGCTCAAAACGAGCACCGGCTACATTTCTCTAAATTGCGCCGTGCCCGAACACACGTGACGTCCGGAGGTCTCGCAATTTTGTGGCAGGGACCCTCAGGGTCTATTAAGACCCTGATCGGGTCTCTGCCATAGTGTCTCTGCCAATCGTGACGTTTTGGTGCTTGCGTCGTCTGGGACGCAAGCACCATGCATCATGAAGGGGTTAATTTCATATGAAATCACTTGATTGGATATAGTTTGCTGCAGTGCTACAAGCACTTACTAAAAACCACGCTGTTTACCAGTTAAATGTTCCGGTAATTTCCAGTTAAAGCATCTGGGGGGATTTCGCTGTACAATTTGTACATTATTGTTCTTTAGATATTAATTAAGCAAGCTTGGTCACTTTAGTAATCTTCCAACACTGAGAAACAAAAACGACTTTCATAAGATCTAGATATTTATCTGAGCATCCCTTTCACACACGTCCAAACCAACATTAACCACTTGCTCTCTTTGTGTAACACAGAGGACAAACATGGCTGGAGGCACACAAAATGGCTTCCATATAGCTAGGTATAGCAAAATGGCATCCAGAGTAAATTCATCATTCACAACCGTGATGCTGGTGTGCAGTGCAGTATGTATCTCCTGTCTCTCACATTCACAAGAATCAAGTAGCCCAATAAGAGAGCAAGGAGAGCGAGACAGATCTCTGGACGCCCTCTTTTGCTGCCATTTTTACTATGGGCACTGTTCTGTTATTAAAGGGACTTTTCTATAAAAATGACAGTTCAATACAACAAGGGCAACTGGGGCAATTCCTGTGAGTGAAAATCTGGGTGCTAGGGCAAGTCCTGGGTTCTGGGATCATTATAAGTGATGAGGTCATGGGCATCCACATGGGGGGGCAAGGGCCCCCCCTGGATTTTTGACAAAAAAAAAGGGCACCCCGCCGCTGCCCATATGACTGTCTCACACAGAGACAGTCATGCAGACAGCAGCCTCTGTCCAAAAAAACATTGACACCGGATATGACGTTACATCGTATCCGGTGTCTGTTTTTCCCTCCTCCGTGCAGGAGGGAAGACTGCACGGAGGAGACGAGCGGGAGACAGAACAGCAAGTAAGGTAAGTGCTGGGAAGGGGGGGGGGGGGCGAGCAAAAATTCTGGCATATTGAATGGCTAAATCCTGGCATACTGAGTGGCTAAATCCTGGCATATTGAATGGCTAAATCCTGGCATATTGAGTGGCTAATTCCTGGCATATAAAATGGCTAAATCCTGGCATATTGAATGGCTAAATCCTGGCATACTGAGTGGCTAAATCCTGGCATATTGAATGGCTAAATCCTGGCATACTGAGTGGCTAAATCCTGGCATATTGAATGGCTAAATCCTGGCATACTGAGTGGCTAAATCCTGGCATATTAAATGGCTAAATCCTGGCATACTGAGTGGCTAAATCCTGTCATATTGAGGGGTTAAATCCTGGCATATTGAGTGGCTAATTCCTGGCATATAAAATGGCTAAATCCTGGCATATTGAATGGTTAAATCCTGGCATACTGAGTGGCTAAATCCTGGCATATTGAGAGGTTAAATCCTGGCATATTGAGTGGCTAATACCTGGCAAATTGAGGGGTTAAATCCTGGTATATTAAATGGATAAATCCTGGCATATTGAGGGGCTAAATTCTGGAATATTTAATGACTAAATCCTGGCATATTGAGTGGCTAATACCTGGCATATTGAGGGGCTAAATTCTGGAATATTTAATGACTAAATCCTGGCATATTGAGGGATTAAATACTGGCATATTAAGTGGCTAAATGCTGGCATATTGAGGGGTTAATTCCTGGCATATCAAGTGGCTAAATCCTGGCATACTGAGGGGTTAAATCCTGGCATATTAAGTGGCTAAATGCTGGCATATTGAGGGGTTAAATCCTGGCACATTAAGTGGCTAAACCCTGGGATATTGAGGGGTTAAATCCTGGCTTATTAAATGGCTAAATCCTGGCATATTAAATGGCTAAATCCTGGCATATTAAATGGCTAAATCCTGGCATATAATGATGGTAAAAATATGCCCCCCACTGAAAATTTTCTGCGGATGTCCATGGATGAGGTTATTCCTGTGGGTGGTGTATGGTTTTCTATCTATATATTTTTTTATAAAATGCCCCAGGTGGACATTGGGATCAGGTAAAGGTGCATACTTAATTTATATAGTATTTATATAGCGTGCCTTACAGGGGAGTCTAAAATAATGTTTTAAAGGGGAGTCTAAAATAATGTTTTAAAGGGGAGTCTATGTGCACATCTACAGTCTAAATCTATTGAGGCAGGGTCGGAAAGGGGAAGGAGGGGCACATCTGCCGACAAGATGTTTAGGGACACATATGGACTGGATAGTTGTTTGAGAGCAAATATGGTGCTGACCATCTGTTTGTGAACATACATGACATTGTCAATGTGATTGAGGGAAAAGATGGCTCTAACAAGCTGTTTGGGGATAAAGATTTTTTGAAAGCAAATATAACACAGACAAGCTGTTTAAGGGCAAAAATAACAATGACAAAGCTGTTTGGTGGCAAATATGACATTGACCATCTGTTTGGGAGCAAACATTGCACTGTCAATGTGTTTGGGAACAAAGATGGCTCCAACAAGCTGTTAAAGGGCACATATAAAAATGCCAAGATGTTTGGCACTATGATGGTACTGACAATCAGTCTGGGGGTAAATATGGCACTGACAAGCTATGTTGGATTAAATCTGTCATTGTCAAGCTGTGTGGGGATACATATGCCACTAACCAGCTGTTTGGGGACAAATATGGCATTGTCAAGTTGTTTTTTCGGCAATTATGGCACTGTGAGAAGTGGGTGACATGTTGCTTGTAGAGGTTGGGAGCCCCAGTGCTCCTGTAGCATACACCCAGAGCAGTTCCAGGGCTCAGACAAGTCAGGATCACCAATGGACCAATTCACGGCCACGACAGGGATTATACCGCAACATCACTGTATTGCAAACATATTGCTCTCCCCTGCTGGAGGCGCTCGGAATCGCAGACCCCACCCACCAATCAGAGCCGCCAAGTCACGGAAAACCAGCCTGGAAGTTTAAAGATGACCTCAAAATGAACAGGGAATGTCATCTGAATGGTGCTCCATACAGCATTGTCCATGCTGTATGCTCAATGTCAGACACAGGTTGTCTTCAGTATCATTGAAAGGTTTTTAGCAGGGTTTAGTCCATCTTTAACGGCCAAAATAAATGAGCTTATTTAGTGAAGTTGGTAAGAGGAAGTAAGTACCAACTGAGTAACATCCTCTTCACTCTCACCCCTTCCCTTCTTGAAGTAATACAGTAAATAATACAGTCATTTTTAATATTACACATGAGAAATACTTTGGATTGCATATTGCATAGTGCCTTCCGATTAGTTCACCTAACACAACTAACATGCATGCTCCTGACTGGTTCACCAATTCAAAGCACAAATAGCATGCATGCTTCTGATTGGTTATCGTGTATACCAGGCTTTTGTGAAAGTGTATAAATGGACATCTTGTAATGCCATAACTTTAAAGCAGAATCTAATTAGATGAGAGCTGACTCCTTGCTGTGAAACAAACAATATAACAATCTTCCTGTGTCGAGGCTGACTAAAAAATCCTACAGCTTCACAATATGGTAAGAGTTTTATTGCTGTGGAGTCTGTGATACGCTCACACACTGCACATTACTGTGAGTTGTATTGCTATGGAGTCTGTGATACACTCACACACTGCGCATTACTGTAAGTTTTATTGCTGTGGAGTCTGTGATACACTCACACATTGCGCATTACTGGGAGTTTTATTGCTGTGGAGTCTGTGATAGACTCCCACACTGCACATTACTGTGAGTTATATTGCTGTGGAGTCTGTGATACGCTCACACACTGCACATTACTGTGAGTTTTATTGCTATGGAGTCTGTGATACACTCACACACTGCGCATTACTGTAAGTTTTATTGCTGTGGAGTCTGTGATACACTCACACATTGCGCATTACTGGGAGTTTTATTGCTGTGGAGTCTGTGATAGACTCCCACACTGCACATTACTGTGAGTTATATTGCTGTGGAGTCTGTGATACACTCACACGCTGCACATTACTGTGAGTTTTATTGCTGTGGAGTATGTGATACACTCACACACCGCACATTACTGTGAGTTTTATTGCTGTGGAGTATGTGATACACTCACATCCTGCACATTACTGGGAGTTGTATTGCTGTAGAGTCTGTGATACACTCACACACTGCACATTACTGTTAGTTTTATTGCTGTGGAGTCTGTGATACAATCACACCCTGCACATTACTGTGAGTTTTATTGCTGTGGAGTCTGTGATACACTCCCACACTGCACATTACTGTAAGTTTTATTGCTGTGGAGTCTGTGATACACTCCCACACTGCACATTACTGTGAGTTTTGTTGCTGTGGAGTCTGTGATACAGTCACACACCGCACATTACTGTGAGTTTTGTTGCTGTGGAGTCTGTGATACACTCACACGCTGCACATTACTGTGAGTTTTATTGCTGTGGAGTCTGTGATACACTCACACATTGCACATTACTGTGAGTTGTATTGCTGTAGAGTCTGTGATACACTCACACACTGCACATTACTGTTAGTTTTATTGCTGTGGAGTCTGTGATACAATCTCACCCTGCACATTACTGTGAGTTTTATTGCTGTGGAGTCTGTGATACACTCACACACTGCACATTACTGTTAGTTTTATTGCTGCGGAGTCTGTGACACACTCACACACCGCACATGGTTGTACTTCTGATAAAATTATGCACTCAGCCAGCTTCAGTCAGTGGTACAAAATAGCTACTATCAGCATACACGGGTTTACCCAATAGGCTTGAAGGTGAACTGCAGAATCATCTGCAATTTGGCCTCTCAATATGTCAGATTTGCTCTTATTCCAGATAGATCTTTGAACATATTTAGTTTGGGTGACGTGGCCTAGGGGAACTTTTTGATTCCACCTACTCGTTAAAGGCTGAAACCCCATCGAAATTTCCCAGAATTCAGCTAAAACAGCAGGAATTCAGCCATTGCAATTCGTCAGTTATTAGCTGGAAAATTGAACCTAAAAGTGATGAAGTGAAAAAGAAATTGAAAAATAAAAAAATAATAATGTACAAAGACTATTTATTAATGTTATATATTAGAACATTATTATAAGCATTTTTAACATTTTTATAATGTTGATTTATTTTAATTTTATGTATTTTATTGAGCGACCGAGGCTGTTTTTACACTTCTGCGGTTTCTGTGTTTGATTGTAATTTTCCCCTTTCTGGATTAATGTACCTAAATATATTATCTACTGGTTTTATCACCATAGAAAGGGGTTTGTTCAGATACCATTATTTTTATCATATAATATAATTTACTATAAACAGAATACTTCAAATACATATTCCTTCTAGATACAGCTACCTAGATATGGTATTGTCTCCTTTAAAAAAAGTAAACAAGTTTTCTGCTGGTTGTCCTTGGTACAATCTCCATTTAGGAACTTTGTTTGGGCAGGGAAAAAACCAAGATTGAGACTAACAAAAATCAAACTGAGCCCCAAAGAAGGAGGCCTCTCAATGCCTGACATACAAGAACAATAAAAGGCCAACCTCCTAGCTAGTGTTGAGCGAACCCGAACCGCAAAGTTCGGGTTTCTACCGAACATTACGATTTTGGACCCCGGACCCGAACATTCCACTGTGTGTCCGGGTTGGAGTTTGGGGTTCGGTGATTAATATTGCCTTAAATGTAAAATTACTAGTGACTGGATAGCTTTTGCTGCCCAGTCACTAGTAGAATAACCACCCCCAGGTCCCCACCCATTGCCTGCAGGTGGGGACACTAATAATAATAATGAGGGGTGGACCTAGTGTCCCCCTCGGTCCCCACCCATGAGCGGCGGGTGGGGACCCTAATAATAATAATGAGGGGGGGATCTAGTGTCCCCCCCCTGGTCCCCACCCATTGTCGGTGGGTGGGGACCCTAATAATAATAATGAGGGGGGGACCTAGTGTTCCCCCCGGTCCCCACCCATGAGCGACGGGTGGGGACCCTAATAATAATGAAGGGGGGACCTAGTGTGTCCCCCCGGTCCCCACCCATGAGCGGTGGGTGGAGACCCTAATAATAATAATGAGGGGGGGACCTAGTGTTCCCCCCGGTCCCCACCCATGAGCGACGGGTGGGGACCCTAATAATAATGAAGGGGGGACCTAGTGTGTCCCCCCGGTCCCCACCCATGAGCGGTGGGTGGGGACCCTAATAATAATAATGAGGGGGGGACCTAGTGTTCCCCCCGGTCCCCACCCATGAGCGACGGGTGGGGACCATAATAATAATGAAGGGGGGACCTAGTGTCCCCCCCCGGTCCCCACCCATGAGCGGTGGGTGGGGACCACAAATAAAGTGACTAGGGGTGACCAGCCCCTAGTCACGTACCCCCCCAATAAAAAAAAATTCCTACCTACCCCCCCTTCACCCTAATAATAGTGAGGGGGGTGAGCAATAAGCTAACCTGTAAAAAAAAACTATTTTATACTTACCATTTGATGTCTTATTTTTTCTTTCTTCTTTTTTCTTTCTTCAGCCCCCAAAAAGGCCAAATAAAAAACCATAATACGTGCCGCAAAAAAAAAAAAAGCTGAGCACAATCCCCCCCCCCCCCACTCTGTTTAAAATGGCTAGCACTCTGATTGGTTGGTTTCAAATCCAACCAATCAGAGTGCTCTGAGCTTAATTGCAGGGCGTTTGGTCATTGATATGCCACTGGCAGTTATCCCATAAATATGCCACAGCTAGTGTGCACATTAATATGCCGTTGTTAGTTTGCCCAGTAATATGCCACAGCAAACTTGTCCATTAACATGCCAGTGTTATTTTGCCCATTAATATGCTAGTGTAAGTTTGTCCATTAATATGCCACTGTTAGTTTGCCCATTAATATGCCACAGCCATTTTGCCCATTAATATGTCACTGCCAGTTTGCCCATTAATTTGGCACTGCCAATTCCTCCATTAAAATGCAGTATTAGTTTGCCCATTCATATGCCATATATAGTTTCTTGTACAGAAAGGGACTCGATCACCTTAACTTACTGTAACAGTAGAAAATAAAAAAATATGAACATTTGTTACATCACCTGAACCCTTCGAGGTCAGAGGCGGCCTTCTGCTGCTGCCGGCGTTCCTTTCCCTATCAAGGGCAACTGCAGCGCATATATGCCCCTCTGGTGGCATTCCTCCAGTTGAATGGAGCCATATACTGACACCTCCATCTGGCTATGTCCTTACACAGTCTTAAAGGAACCAGGCTATTTTGGTGTATCTCCCTCTCATTGGTTTTGAGGACAGGATCCTGTTTTGCGGACTCTTTAAACGTACAGTCTTCCACTAAACCTCGATTGTGATAGCGCCTTTCCCCAGAGTATTTAGAATATTTACTGCTATTATGCTTTTCTTGCTGTTTATATATGTGTGTGACTGGATGTGTTTGTGTGTGTATATGTGTATGACTGGATGTGTTTGTGTGTATATATGTGTGTGACTGGATGTGTTTGTGTGTGTATATGTGTGTGACTGGATGTGTTTGTGTGTATATATGTGTGTGACTGGATGTGTTTGTGTGTATATATGTGTGTGACTGGATGTGTCTGTGTGTATATATGTGTGTGACTGGATGTGTCTGTGTGTATATATGTGTATGACTGGATGTGTTTTGTGTATATATGTGTGACTTGATGTGTGTGTGTGTATATATGTGTGTGACTGGATGTGTTTGTGTGTGTATATATGTGTATGACTGGATGTGTTTTGTGTATATATGTGTGACTTGATGTGTCTGTGTGTATATATGTGTATGACTGGATGTGTTTGTGTGTATATATGTGTGACTTTATGTGTTTGTGTGTATATATGTGTGTGACTGGATGTGTTTGTGTGTGTGTATATATGTGTGTGACTGGATGTGTTTGTGTGTGTATATGTGTGTGACTGGATATGTTTGTGTGTATATATGTGTGTGACTGGATGTGTTTGTGTGTATATATGTGTGTGACTGGATGTGTTTGTGTGTATATATGTGTGTGTGACTGGATGTGTTTGTGTGTGTGTATATATATGTGTGTGACTGGATGTGTTTGTGTGTATATATGTGTGTGACTGGATGTGTGTGTGTATATATATGTGTCTGACTGGATGTGTGTGTGTGTGTATATATGTGTGTGACTGGATGTGTTTGTGTGTGTGTATATATGTGTGTGACTGGATGTGTTTGTGTGTATATATGTGTGTGACTGGATGTGTTTGTGTGTATATATGTGTGTGTGACTGGATGTGTTTGTGTGTGTGTATATATATGTGTGTGACTGGATGTGTTTGTGTGTATATATGTGTGTGACTGGATGTGTGTGTGTATATATATGTGTCTGACTGGATGTGTGTGTGTGTGTGTGTGTATATATGTGTGTGACTGGATGTGTTTGTGTGTGTGTATATATGTGTGTGACTGGATGTGTTTGTATGTGTATATGTGTGTGACTGGATGTGTTTGTATGTATATATGTGTGTGACTGGATGGTTTGTGTGTATATATGTGTGTGACTGGATGTGTTTGCGTGTATATATGTGTGTGACTGGATGTGTTTGTGTGTGTATATGTGTGTGACTGGATGTGTTTGTGTATATATGTGTGTGTGACTGGATGTGTTTGTGTATATATGTGTGTGTGACTGGATGTGTTTGTGTGTATATATGTGTGTGACTGGATGTGTTTGTGTGTGTGTATATGTGTGTGACTGGATGTGTTTGTGTGTATATATGTGTGTGACTGGATGTGTTTGTGTGTATATATGTGTGTGACTGGATGTGTTTGTGTGTGTATATGTGTGTGACTGGATGTGTTTGTGTGTATATATGTGTGTGACTGGATGTGTTTGTGTGTGCATATGTGTGTGACTGGATGTGTTTGTGTGTATATATGTGTGTGACTGGATGTGTTTGTGTGTGTATATGTGTGTGACTGGATGTGTTTGTGTGTATATATGTGTCTGCCTGGATGTGTTTGTGTGTATATATGTGTGTGACTGGATGTGTTTGTGTGTATATATGTGTGTGACTGGATGTGTTTGTGTGTATATATGTGTGTGACTGGATGTGTTTGTGTGTATATATGTGTGTGACTGGATGTGTTTGTGTGTATATATGTGTGTGACTGGATGTGTTTGTGTGTATATATGTGTGTGACAGGATGTGTGTGTGTGTGTGTGTATATATGTGTGTGACTGGATGTGTTTGTGTGTATATACACCCTGTTCCAAATTATTTTTTCTCATTTACCTAAATAATTGATGCAAATAACAGTCAGCATAATTTTCATGTTATCAACTATTAAGAGTACAATTCAAATTGTATTGAACAAACCTCCTAATGATAACAGTATTTTTTTTAAACATTAAAAACTTACAATGCACTGTTCCAAATTATTACGCACAGTAAGTTTCAAAACACTTTATAGGTTGTAAGAACTGAAAATTGTCATTTGTTGTATTTGCAGCATATTTACTGAAGCTATTTCAATCAAACTGATAACATTTTAACTTTTTAAACATTTTAACAGGTCACGTTACATGTTAACATAGGACCCCTTATTTGATAGCAGCTGCACAAGTCTTGCATCCATTGAACTTGTGAGTTTTTGGACAGTTTCTACTTGAATTTGTTTGCAAGATGTCAGAATAGCCTCCCAGAGCTGCTGTTTGGATGTAAACTGCCTCCCACCCTCATAGATCTTTTGCTTGAGGATGCTCCAAAGGTTCTCAATAGGATTGAGGTCAGGGGAGGATGGAGGCCACACCATGACTTTCTCTCCTTTTATCCCCATAGCAGCCATTGATACAGAGGTATTCTTTGCAGCATGAGATGGTGCATTGTCATGCATGAAGATGATTTTATTACGGAAAGCATAGTTCTTCCTTCTATACCAGGGATGAAAGTGGTCAGTCAGAAACTCCACATGCTTTGCAGAGGTCATCTTTACACCTTCGGGGACCCTTAAGGGGCCGACCAGCTCTCTTCCCATGATTCCGGCCCAAAACATGACTCCACCACCGCCTTGCTGACGTTGCAGCCTTGTTGGAACAGGGTGGCTGTCCACCAACCATCCACTACTCTATCCATCTGGACCATCCAGGGTTGCACGGCACTCATCAGTGAACAGGACTGTTTGAAAATTAGTCTTCATGTATTTTTCTGCCCAATGCAGCCGTTTCTGCTTGTGAGTATTGGTTAGTGGTGGCCGAATAGAAGGTTTATGCACAGTTGCAAGACTCTGGAGGACTCTACACCTTGATGTTCGTGAGACTCCTGAGGCACCAGCAGCTTCAAATATCTGTTTGCTGCTATGTAATGGTATTTTAGCAGCTGCTCTCTTGATCCGATGCATGGATCTGGCAGAAATCTTCCTCAATGTGCCTTTATCTGCACAAACCCGTCTGTGCTCTGAATCAGCCACACATCTCTTAATAGTGCGATGATCACGCTTACGTTTTCGTGAAATATCTAATGTTTTCATATCTCGTCCAAGGCATTGAACTATTTCACTCTTTTCGGCAGCAGAGAGATCCCTTTTCTTCCCCATATTGCATGAAAATGGTGCTCTGCTTAATAATGTGGAACACCCTCCTTTAGTCGTGTTTCCTTAAACTGGGCTCACCTGACAATCTAATTATCACAGGTGTCCGAGATTGTTTTCAGTGATCAAAAGAGCCCTGAGACACAATGCCATCCATGACTTAAACTGAAAAACAAGATATTTAACCCATTCATGACCAGACTGTTTTTGGAATGTTGTGCGTTAGTGACCGAGGCTGTTTTAACACTTCTGAGGTGTTTGTGTTTAGCTTTAATTTTCTTCTTTGTCTTTGTTTTTCAGGACAAGAAGGGCTTTCTTTTCATGACATTATTTTGTTTATATCATTTATTGTATTGTGTAAAAAATAGTAAAATATGGTTAAAATTTAAAAAAAATAAACACTTTTCCTGACTTTTCTTTGTAAATTCTATTACTAAGCTTCAAAAGCTAATGAAAAAAACATGCTAAATAGATTCGACTATAGGTCCTGAGTTCAGAAATACCCAATGTTCATATTTTTTTTTGCTTTTTTTTTTGCATGTTTTAGGTTAATAAATACAAGTAGCATTTAGCTGTTTCAAAACCAGTTTTTTTTTTAAATTCTTTATTTTTCAGATTTTCAGATTAATCATTAAACATGAATTTGAAAACATGAGTTGAGATTTCTTTGAACATATGACGTAATCTTCATCTTGTTGCAGAAGTGTTGTAATACAAATAAACCGTGAATAACATATTGTGTCATAATAAACACATATTATAACCTTATAGTAAAACAAAATTTTCTGCTGGAACTTGTCAGTCCAAAATTTCAGCAGTTAAACTATCAGCTAAGGGTCTAGATACTAGACTTATGGATACCCGGAACTATGACAATATTTCAGAAGTTAAAAACATTTGAATATAAAGACAAGGCAAAACAAAACAAAGTCAGAAGGAAGAAAGATTGGAAAAGAAGAAAGGGTTAAGGGGTGGATGGGAATGTATGGGTTTGTGCTCTGAATGTCTAGGGTCTATCGGTAAGAATGGGGTAGAAGGTTTTAGAAAGTCTATGATTAGGGTTTCTGTCGGTGTATTTTCATTTGTGGAAATGGGTTTTCCAGGGCAACCATAATTTTTCATATTTGGAAGGTGTGTCATGTACGAATGCAGTCAACTGGTCCATGTCCCTTGCTTCCTCTATGAGAGCTATGACCTTAGGGGTAATTGGTTGTTTTCAGATTTGGGCTAGAGCCCTTCTGGCCCCTAAGGCAATTCTGGCTAGTAGTTGATTTTCTTTTTTGGTGAAAGTTTCTTGGGGTAAGGAGAGAAGAAATATACAGGGGTCTAATGGTACTGGTTTGGAAAGAATTTGTGATGCCAGACTTTGAATCTGTTTCCAGAATTTTTGGAGGTAAGGACACGTCCACCAGGTGTGGAAGTATGTTCCATGTTTGCCGCAGTTTTTCCAGCATAGGGGTTTTTGGTTTGTCTGTATTTTGGCCAATTTAGAAGGAGTGACATACCCTCTCATGAGGGTTTTGTATGCTTGTTCTTTATGTACTGTGCAAATGGAGATCTTTGAAGTCGCTTCCCAAATGTCTACCCAGTCTCCTCTGTCTAGGGCCGTGCCTAGATCTTTTTCCCAGGCTGCCGTGTAGGACAATGTGGGACCTCTGGAAGACATGATGAGTTCGGAGTAAAGTAAGGAGATCAAACTTTTCTGTCTAGGAGCGTCCATACATAGTTTCTCGAACCAGGTAGGTTTAGTCGTAGCGGCCGAGATGACAGCTGGTTTAGAGGCAAAGTCCCTTAATTGCAGGTA
This sequence comes from Pelodytes ibericus, assembly GCA_036172795.1. Taxonomy (NCBI): domain Eukaryota; kingdom Metazoa; phylum Chordata; class Amphibia; order Anura; family Pelodytidae; genus Pelodytes; species Pelodytes ibericus. The sequence continues at coordinate 212,656,268 of CM069861.1, forward strand.
TCTGAAAAAATCAAAAGAAGAGAGGGGTATTGTTTGGGCTAGGAACTGGAACGATTTCATCTCCCCATTCCGGTAAAGGTTGTACACCCTGGAGATATCGTCTTGATCAAATTTTTTGAAAAGCTGAGGGGTCATTCCTGGTGGGAAACTTCTATTCCTGTAAATGGGTGTGAGCAGTGAGTGATCCGTGGTTAGGGTAAATTTTATAGCATGTCGGTTCCATATCGACAATGAATTGAGGATAGTGGGACATAGAGTTCGTGTAAGGGTTCTGTCCCCTTTTGGAGTCCATATAAATTGGGGTAGGACATCTGGACGAAAAATATCGTTCTCTAGATCTACCCAACGGATTTGTGAGATAGGGGCATGCCAAGCAGCGATCTGGGCCATTTGTGCGGCGATGTAATATTTTGTCAGGTTTGGCAGACCCAGACCTCCTGCTTCTTTAGGCATATACATTGTATGTCTGTTCACTCTTGCCTTTTTCCCTTGCCATATGAAGGTGTCAATTGATCTTTGTATTGCCTTAAGATCTGTTTGTTGGAGTTGAATCGGTAGAGCTTGGAAAAGATACAGTAATCTTGGTAATATGTTCATTTTAATAGTTGCTAGGCGACCTAGCCAGGAAACTTGTAGTGATTGCCAACTTTGGAGGTCTTTCTTTAAGTGTTGAAATATTGGTAAGTAATTTAGTGCATATAGTTGTTTGTATGATGCTGATAGGCGGAGCCCTAGGTATGTAAGAGGCTTATCCTGAATAAGGATCTCAAAATTAAGTTGGAGAAGTTTGATATTCTGGTGAGACATGTTGACTGGTAAGGCTTCGGATTTACTTGTGTTAATCTTGAATCCTGCCAGTTTTGCAAATATTTGTAGCTCTTTAAAAAGATATGGTAGGGAGGACAGTGGTTTAGACAGTGATAGCATTATGTCATCCGCATACGCTGCTACTTTATAATGATTGTTGGCCATGGTAAGTCCCTTTATGTTCGGGTGGTCTCTAATTGTTTGCAGGAGGGGTTCGAGAGAAATTGCGAATAGTAGTGGAGAAAGTGGACATCCCTGTCTTGTTCCATTGTGGTTATAGAATTTGAGGGGTTTGGCACCTGGAATGCAAATTTTGGATGAGGGTTTGTGATAAATTGCCGAGAGACAATTCTGAAAGGTTTGTGAGAAGCCCATGTTTTCCAAAGTTAGGCGTAAAAAAGACCAATTCATGCGGTCAAAAGCCTTCTCGGCATCCAGAGATAAGAACAATGTGGGATTTTTGTTGCGGGCCGCGAGCCAAAGTAGGTCTATACATCTCCTGGTATTGTCCAGGGCCTGTCTGTTTGGAATGAAACCCACTTGATCTGGGTGGATCAATCGTGGGAGAAACTCGTTCAGTCTGTTAGCCAATATTTTCGTGAATATTTTGTAGTCTACGTTGAGGAGGGATATAGGTCTATAGTTGGTTGTTAGATCTTTGGGCTTGTTGGGTTTATGTATGAAAGTGATATTAGCTTCTTGCATGTCTTCTGTGAAATAACAACCTTCCAGTATGTTGTTGAACAATGGGAGGAGGTGTGGGATCAACTCTTCTGCAAATAGTTTATAATAAAGGGCAGAAAACCCGTCTGGGCCAGGTGTTTTGTTGGCTTTAAGTGTTTGTATGGCGGCTTTAATTTCTTCCTCAGAGATAGGATCATCTAGAATGGCATTCTCAGCATCGGTCACTTTCGGCAGGGTTTTTTCTTTTAAATATTCAAGTATTTCTGTGATATGGTCTAAGTTCAGGAGAGTTTTGTCGGGAGAATGGTTGTAGAGGGTCGAGTGGTATTGCAGGAACTCTTGAGCAATGTCTTGAGGATTGGTAGTGATGGTGCCCTTGGCAGTTCGGATACTTGGGATCAACCTATCGGCTGCTTGCGATCTCAACATTGATGCTAATAAACGGTCTGCTTTATTGGCTTTCTCGTAATAGGTCCGTTTTGTGTATTTTAAAGATTTAGCGGTATCCGCCAGGATTAGGCGTCTCAGCTCTGTGCGTTTCTTGACCAGTTGTTCTGTCGTGTCGGCTGTAGGGTTTATTTTATTTCGGGTTTCTAGTGTAAGGAGTTTTGTTTGCAGTTTTAAGGTTTCTTCAGCTTTTGCCTTCTTTAGTCTGGAGCTTGTGCTAATCAAAAATCCACGTAGGACTGTTTTGTGGGTCGCCCATAAAATCGCTTGGTCTGTTACTGAGCCTTTATTGAGAGAGAAATAGTCCATTATCTGGGTTTTCACAGAGGCAACCACTGCAGGGTTGTGTAATATGGATTCGTTCAATTTCCATGCCCATGGCTTTGTGTATTCGTGGATGGTGATGGTAAGTGTAATATCTGCATGATCCGACCATGAGATGGTATTGATTTCCGAAGAGGAAGCAAGGGAGAGGCAAGATTTGGATATTAAGAACATGTCTATCCTAGAGTAACTGAGGTGAGGGTGTGAGAAGAAAGTGTAATCCCTGGTGGAGGGGTGTTGTAATCTCCAGATGTCCAGCAGGGCATGGTTTGTGAGGAATGTTAACAGATGTTTGTCTGATTGGTGTATGTTGGCGTGTGTATGTGAGGATGATCTATCTAGGGTGGGAATGCAAGTGGCGTTGAGATCTCCACCTAAAATAAGTTTATCAGTTGGGTGAGAGGTGAGAAAATCGGATAGACCTGTCCAGAAAGTGGCATCAGGAATGGCTGGAGCATATACATTTAGGATCGCTACAGACAGGGAGCCCAGTTGGCCCGTTATAAACAGAAATCTGCCCGTGGGATCAGAAAAGGAGTATGTGATTGTTAGCGGGCAGGATTTGCGAATCAGGATTGCCACTCCTAATTTCTTGTGTACATTACTGGATGTGTAGCAAGTAGGATATGTCTGATCTCGGAGAAATGTGGTTTTAGTTTTTGAGAAATGGGTTTCTTGTATTAGTGCCACGTCTGCACCTTTACTTTTTAGTGAGCGGAGAAGGGATCTGCGCTTTTGGGGGGAATTGAGGCCGTGGGCATTGAGGGAGAGAAACTTAAAATCCGATGGCATTATGTAGAGTTGTTGTTGTATCGTCCTGTTGAGAGGTCCCGCGACTGGAGGATAGGGAGAGGGTAGAGAAAAAGATTTAGAAGGAAGAATAGGAATGGAAAGCAGGAGATAAGGTGAGAACAGGAATAGGTTCTTCAGGTAAAGCTATGTTGTGTCCTAATGAGTTTGGGTTCTGTCAATACTTCACCAGACTGGCCTTACTTCAGTCGCCAGTCACTTAGATAAAAGGGTATTCACTGTGGTGTTAGCCGGGATAGTCGTACCGGCGGGCTAATTTAACTAACTAGTTTACGGAAAGTGTTGGGGGTCGGAGGGTTTTTGCAGCGCAGCGCACTACGAGCCATTATAGATTAGTACCCAAGGGGTCTACTTAGTAATATAGGTAGCTGGATCAACGTCTTTGGAGGGGGTGATGGTGTACCTCAATGTAGGTGTGATTAGGGTTCTAAGTCGGCTCCGTCAAACCTGTTACATATGGTGAGGATTGGATCTGAATTCACATTATCAAATTATCCGGTATCATTCTGATAACAGTTGAGTGTCATGGCTGAGACTTGTAGGACTTTCTGCCGATGCTACAGTGTTACTTGGTAAATCCTCACAAGGGGCATAGTGCTCTGCTGGTCTTAAGGGGTGTGGATATAAGCGGTGGGCATATCGTCCCCGTTTAAATTTGGTTTATTTTCCTAGTCTCAGCCAATCGCTCTGTTCATTTATAATTAACCAAACACAGAGATAAGTCAAAAAATATTTACAACACTTGATAAACCTGAAATCCGCTAATCTTCCTCTCCCTGGGCTCCTTCAGAGTGTTTCTGTGGATTTCTTTAAATTTATTTAAATGGTGGGAGTGGGGGGGAACCTGGCCAGATCTGATGCGATCAGTTATTACAGACTATCAATTTGTGCTATTAGGTTTTTGCTTATGAGAACATCTATGATGTCTCATGAGCAGTACTGGAGCATAGGCATAATTATCCCTCCCACCCCCCCCCCCCCCACCCCCGATTTCCAATAGAGAGAGGGCCAGGGGAATGTATCAGCCCCGTATATGTCCTATACTTGCATTACAGCCAAGGGTATTGGACTAATTTGACCTTATTAGAACTACATTTACAGTGCAAATTCAGTTAAATAACGATAACACTTAGCGGTGGTAGCTTGTCTCTGGGGATCGGATACTCTGTATCTGTTGCCATCGAGAGTCGGAGTGACTGAGTTGGCCCATAAGAATGCAGAATTATGAGAATAAGTGGGTGCTTTATCGAGAGCCATAGAGGTTCCAGGTGAGCCCAGGTTGTAGTGTGCTGTTCAGCTGGAGAATTTCGGGAAGGGACTGATGATCCGTATCAATATCAGAGTCCTGGGTGTATATGGAGGAATGGAGTCATGTTCAGATCTTCCCGGGTTTCTGTGGTCTAGGTGTTTGCTGTGGTATCGGGTCCCTAGGTGGAGATCTCCGGTTGTTTCCATTGGTTGAGCTGGAAGGTGAGTCCAAGGAGCTTTCTCGGCGTTGGGATCTGATTCTCCCGAGGGTGTCATCCACCAGCATGGCATCCGTGAAGGCTTGTAAATCCTCGTATGTTGAAAAGGTCTTTATTGATCCGTTTACTGTGAGAATTAGTTTGAACGGGAAGCCCCATGCGTATTTGAGTCCCGCATTACGTAGAGTGTCTGTGAGAGGCTTCCATTGTTTCCTCTTGTATAGGGTCACTGGCTCTAAGTCCTGGAAGACTTGTATCGGGTTCCCTTCATAGCTTAGCGGTGTACATCGGGTCACTCTCATGACTGTCTTTTTAGTCTGGTGATAGTGAAAGCGGAGAATGACATCTCGTGGTTTGGAGCCCCGGGGGGCCTGGGGCCCTTAGTGCTCTGTGCACTCTATCCAGGAGCAGTTTTTCTGCCGGTGCCTCTGGGAGCAGCTCAATCAGCATTTGATGTAACACGGCAGGCAGTGCTTCAGTATTCACCATTTCTGTAAGACCTCGTATGCGTATGTTGTTACGCCTGGAGCGATTACCTAGGTCTTCTGTGATCAGTTCCAGGGTAGTTACTCTGTGATGCAGGTCAACTGAGTCGTTTGCGATCTGCTCATAGTCGGTTGATAACGTGGCAATCTGCTCAGCGTGCGTGTCGACCGTTGTTTGCAGGTCTTGCAGGTCTCTTTTAACTGCAGTAATGGCAGTGCTAATTTCTTTATGTATGAAGGCCTGCATTCTTGAGAAGACATCTTCAAGATCCTGTTTGGTTGTGAGCGTCTGCAACACAGATTTTCCCGCCATTTCGTCCGGCGAGGTTTGCTCTGCGGTTGGGGAGAGTTTTTTGAAGATTGGAGCTACTTCTGGCAGATCTTTTTTGGTGTTACTGCGGGTGTTCGATGGTGGACCCATTTAACCCCTCCAGGGAACCGTAATGGGTAAGTTTTAACCTCTTTGGGAAGCTATTGTAGGCTTTGAAGGCTCTGGCGCTGCGGAGCTCCGAGTTCAGGCATCCATGCGGGTACGAAGCCCCAAAACCATTTTTTTTTAAATTAGCGTTAGTGACACTGTAACACCGATATCTGATATGAATCACTGAATAACCCCCCACATGTACACATTTTTATAAAGTAGACATCCCAGGGCATTCAACTTGGGGTAATTTGACACTTTTCACTCTGTCATTTTACCACCAATCTTTGACAAGTTTTGGCGTAGTAATTTTGTGTGTGTTTTATTTCCACACACTTTGAAACTTAGGTATGAATTTAAAGGGACTGTTCTATTTTATTGCCAAACAAAACCCCAATATATGTTCAGCAACTTCCCCTGAGTATAGCGGTACCCCATATGTATAGGTCTGCTAGGTTTATGTGGCAGGTACAGCGCAAAATTTAGGATATGGTTATTGCAGCTTTAAAACGTGTATTTATTATGTAATACTTGTGACTACATTTCCTATCATGCTCAGCCAGCCAAAAGCTACCGTAGCAGAATAGGAAATGTAGTCTATAGTAGGAAGCACTGATTTTTGCTATCCTGCGGCTGCATGGATCAAATATCCAGCTGCTGCGGGCCCCTATCTACTGCTGGGGGCCAATGCAAAGCACTGGCCCCACTAGCAGTCTTTTTTTTGAAAATAAAATATCCCTAGCGGACCACAGACAGACATAACATGTCATTGCTCCTCTACGGAATAACTTCTTATTTTTATACAATTTATTATTATTATTTTTATTTATTTAATTTTTTTACATTTTTTTATTTTTTATTTAACTCTAACCTTAACCCTTTGGTTAGGGTTAGTACAAACCCTAATTCTAACTCTAGAATTAGGGTTTTGATGAACTCTAACCCAAGAGATAGGAATAGCACAATAGGAAAAAAAATAATAAAAAAAAAATAAGTTTTTTTTTTTAATTAAAAAAATCCTTTGGGGGGGGCTGGTTGTTACTGGGGGGGACCAGGGGGAGACTTCACACACTATATTTAGTCTCTCTCTACCCCACGATCACCGTGGAGCAGGGAGAGACTATAGCTGTCAAAGCAGGCACCTGCTTTGACAGCTATTAACATCCGGGCGCTGTGATTGGCTGTCACAGTGCCCGGATGTTTCCGGGGGGTCCTCAACCGACATGGCTGAAGTGTCTCGGTATCGAGACACTTAGCCATGTCGTTGGTAGCGCGATCGCGGTATCAGACCTGCATGACGGTCCTGGACCGTCATCGGTCACGAAGGGAGATTTCCCTATGACGGTCCAGGACTGTCATAGGTCGCGAAGGGGTTAATCTTTGTGACACTTAAATAGAATTTGCATAATAATTTGGAACAGGGTGTATGTGTCTGACTGGATATGTTTGTGTGTATATATGTGACTGACTGGATGTGTGCGTGTGTATATATGTGTCTGACTGGATGTGTGCGTGTGTATATATGTGTCTGACTGGATGTGTGCGTGTGTATATATGTGTCTGCCTGGATATGTTTGTGTGTATATATGTGTCTGACTGGATGTGTGCGTGTGTATATATGTGTCTGACTGGATGTGTGCGTGTGTATATATGTGTCTGCCTGGATATGTTTGTGTGTATATATGTGTCTGACTGGATGTGTGCGTGTGTATATATGTGTCTGACTGGATGTGTGCGTGTGTATATATGTGTCTGCCTGGATATGTTTGTGTGTATATATGTGTCTGACTGGATGTGTGCGTGTGTATATATGTGTCTGACTGGATGTGTGCATGTGTATATATGTGACTGACTGGATGTGTGCGTGTGTATATATGTGTGTGACTGGATGTGTTTGTGTGTATATATGTGTGTGACTGGATGTGTTTGTGTGTATATATGTGCGACTGGATGTGATTGTGTGTATATATGTGTGTGACTGGATGTGTGTGTGTGTATATATGTGTGTGACTGGATGTGTGTGTGTGTATATATGTGTGTGACTGGATGTGTTTGTGTGTATATATGTGTGTGACTGGATGTGTTTGTGTGTATGTATGTGTCTGACTGGAGGTGTTTGTGTGTATGTATGTGTCTGACTGGAGATGTTTTTGTATTTATGTGACTGACTGGATGTGTGCTTGTGTATACGTAGAAAAACAGGGTGTAACAGGTTTCGCACTCAGAAGTGGAGGGTGCAAGGAGAGGACTTTCACCCTAGTCCTCCAAATCAGAATAAAGGATCCTTTATTCTGTATGTATATGTGACAGACTATGTGACTGCGTGTGTTTGTGTTTATGTGCCGTTGTCTGGCTCCTAGATTTTTTTAGCTGGCTCCTAAAACTCAGATAAAGCTGTATACCTGTTACCTGTTCCATTTTGCCTTTTTAATTAAACTCAGTTTGTCTTAATTGCAGCATTGGAGGACAGCACGCCTACGTCATCAAGTTCACCTCTACCCAGTGTGCAAACGTCACTTCTAAGGTCATCAAGGAGGCTTTGAAAAACGAAAATGTCAGGGTGGTACAGGATACGGTTAACAGACAGGATATATACCAGGGAACACAACTGATCATGGCTTCATTCAAAAACATAACAGAATTCTCAAAGGAACACGCTGAGCATCGTCTACTGTTTCCCTCTGGCCAATCACCTTCCCCAGTGCAGACATTACTGAGCACTGATCCCACCGCCGGGTGTGCAATGTTTTTCACTTTACTCTCGCCATGCTACAGGCGTTGCACCAATCCTAACTCCACACATAATATAGTCCCAAAGCTAAGCCAGTTTGCTAATATTAACAACAGGGCCTTTGTGTACAAGTATATATACAAACACGACAGAGAGACAGTGAGCGAACAAGACATGATTGTTCGTCTCAGGTCAGTTAATGCTCGCATGCCTCTGTATCGCTGCACCCCTAACTGTATTGTGTGCTTTCACGGTGAGCAATTTAACAATAATTGTTATGGCAGCAACTAAGGCACATTAGCCTAGCAGACAATGATGGGAAATATAATTACTCCAAAAAAGTAGGAGTCCCATCGCTGCCTTAACACTCCAGGTCTTCTGGACAACGCTTCCCATGATTCTCTGCTTAATCAGTGACTGTAAAAAAACAAAAAAAGGAGCTGGGGTGGGGGCTAAGATATTTGGGGGGGCTGAGATATTTTATGTACTGGGGGTCCCCGTCACGGTCTTGGTCAGCCAAAGATTGCTTTGTTTGATTTTGGCAATAATTACCGGAATCAATGTCTGGATTATTAATTCCCTGGGATTAGCTGTAGCACTGTTTGTACCTCCAGATCCATATCGTGTTTATCTCTGGTGACACATTATCAGAGGTGACTAAACACATGTAAGTGGTAAAGTTACGCCATCATAACAAAATAATGAAATGTAACACAGCGGTGATTTTTGCAAAAGTCAATTCATTGCTGTGTCATTAGAGACCTGGTTCTTATATCCTGAATGGGTCCGTCTATTACTTATGGAACATTTCCCATGTAGGAGAGATAAACCCTATTATTGCCCAAAATCCCTCTTTTCTCCTCCGGTCTCCCCCAGAATTTTACATGAGCATGCTCTCCTTAGCCATTTGAAACGTTGGGAGGTATACCAATTGTGACAAAAAGGGGTGTGGATGCACAGACTCGCCAAGAACGGACAGCACTACAATAGCCTGTCGGTGATGCCCTCCCATCCTATAGGAAAGGCTATTGTGGTGCTGTCCGTTCTCTGTGAGTTTGTGCTCCCACCCCCCTTTTTGTCGCCATAAGTCCGGATATGCCCATACAGCCGTGGGTCCCTGGCTTGCTGCACCCAGAGGATCATCAGCCGTACAACACTGACGAGGCCATTGTAGGCCGAAACGTACATAGAAACATAGAAACATAGAATGTGTCGGCAGATAAAAACCATTCGGTCCATCTAGTCTGCCCAATTTTTATTTTATTTTTTTGAGTACTTTTATTAGTCCCCCGTTCCCGGTCTTATAGCTTGGATAGCCTTGTGTCTATCCCACGCATGCTTAAAATCCTTTACTGTGTTTACCTCTACCACTTCTGCTGGAAGACTATTCCATACATCCACTACCCTCTCAGTAATGTAATACTTCCTGATATTACTTTTAAATCGTTGCCCCTCTAATTTAAGACTATGTCCTCTAGTTGTGGTAGTTTTTCTTCTTTTAAATATACTCTCTTCCTTTACTGTGTTGATTCCCTTTATGTATTTAAATGTTTCTATCATATCCCCCTGTTACGTCTTTCCTCCAAGCTATACGTGTTAAGATGCTTTAACCTTTCCTGGTAAGTTTTATCCTTCAACCCATGAACCAGTTTAGTAGCCCTTCTCTGAACTCTCTCCAAAGTATCAATATCCTTCTGGAGATACGGTCTCCAGTACTGCGTACAATACTCCAAGTGAGGTCTCACCAGTGCTCTGTACAATGGCATGAGCACTTCCCTCTTCCTACTGCTAATACCTCTCCCTATGCAACCAAGCATTCTGCTAGCATAACCTGCTGCTCTATTACATTGCCTACCTACCTTCAAGTCCTCTGAAATTATTACTCCTAAATCCCTTTCCTCAGATGTTGAGGTTAGGACTGTACCAAATAGTCTATATTCTGCTTTTGGGTTTTTACGCCCAAGGTGCATAATCTTGCACTTGTCCACATTAAATGCCAGTTGCCACTGCTCTGACCATTTTTCTAGTTTAGCTAAATCATTTGCCATTTGGCTTATCCCTCTATGAATATCAACCCTGCTGCAAATATTTGTAACATCAGCAAAAAGACATACTTTGCCAACAAGACCTTCTGCAATATCGCTAATAAAAATATTAAAGAGAATGGGTCCAAGAACAGATCCCTGAGGTACCCCACTAGTAACAAGACCTTGCATCGAATATACCCCATTGACTACAACATTCTGTTGCCTGTCACTCAGCCATTGTCTAATCCATTCAACAATATTGAAATCCAAACTCAAAGATTTCAGTTTATTGATAAGCCTTCTATGTGCGACAGTGTCAAAAGCCTTACTGAAATCTAGGTAAGCAATGTCTACTGCACCACCCTGATCTATTATTTTAGTTACCTAATCAAAAAAATCAATAAGATTAGTTTGGCATGATCTCCCTGAAGTAAACCCATGCTGTCTCTGATCTTGAAATCCAAGCGACTTTAGATGTTCAACAATCCTATTCTTTAACAAGGTTTCCATTATTTTCCCCACTACGTCTGTAGTTTGCTATGTTTCTCGTGCAGAGGAGACTGGCCATGCATTTCGGATCTGGACTGCCATTATGGGTGGGATTAGTCATATATGCTAATGGAGTGGTTTCCTCTTTAATGGTGTAAGTGAGCAAAAAAACTGTGATCCTTTCCCAAGTAGGTGCCATCCTATAGGATTGGCTATTGTAGTGCTGTCCATTCTCAGTGAGTTGGTGCTGCCACCCCCCCCTTTTTGTAGGTATACCGACTGTCCCAATTTCCGAAGGACAGGCCCCAATTCGCACAGGATAGTCCTGATATCGGGGGTCTGTCCTGCCGAGCTGTACCTCAGTCCCACTTTTTGGGACATAGCTAGAATTCAGTGGGACAGAGGGATTCTTCTGACTCACCAGTGTCTGGGACATCCACATATGCAGTGCTGTGAGGAACACAAGCATGCCCGGTGGTGCATTCACCTGACCTCCCAAGCTCTGGCCCCCCAGCATACAGACTCACTGGGGGGGAATGTTGGGAGATATGGGTATGTAATTGGTGCTCAAAAAGATTAAAGGGACAATATCATGAATTTGTTTTTCCATTAATTGGAATCCTTGATTATTCTCACAGAGATAATGTTTTAAATTGATCCCCAATGTGCTTCATTGTCTGTATTACTGAAATCACTGTATCTATTGCATTTGAATCCCCCCCCCCCCACCCCACCCCACCCCAATAAATATATTTGCAGCATTTTTTCTCAAAACATATTTGTTAAAGGCTTTAATAGAAGTCATTAATGTACGGATGTCTGGGTTTTATGGATCTTTTGTATAATGTAATACTCAACAAAAAAGTAGCCAAATTCAGCTACTTTTTCAAATTTAGCAACCTTAAAGGGACAGTCTAGTCCCCAAACTCAGTTTGGTGCATGTTGAAGGCTACTGCTTGTATAGTGCAAAGGATTTTTCCAGTTTGATTAGGCATTCTATATTAATCAAATTTTTAACTCAAGCCCTCCCCCAGTGATTGCATGTTTACTGCAGAATACATTTTGTGTACTTTAAGTAACTTTGCTTGTGTACACAGTAGGGTCTCTTAACAGTGCAACACATTGTCTGATGATATCACTAGAGAGACAGTAAATTGCAATAATTTGAATGAAATTATTCTCATTGGTTCCTGCAGCTTTTTTTTGATCTAGATGCAAGTATTTAAAATGTTAAGCAATGTAAAATGTAAGACATTCCCTTGTCAATTTACTGTAATTCTCTTTTAAATCAATAAAGCCCCTTGTGTAAGTGTCTGGCTCCCCCTCGCAGTATCCACCTGCTCCCTACTACTACACTGTCATTTGTTTAATGTAGCAGTTGCCATAAACATGAGATCATTAGAGTTCTGGAACACTGCGTTTCAGAATTTTGCTTTTAATATTATTACAATGTTTTCTTATCTGTGTCTTTCATTTTTGTTTAATTGTTTGTCCTATATACTGCAGTCTACATGGGCACTGCAATAACGAAATAACATTAGAAGAGTGAGGAAATCGTTGATCTGATAAGTGCAACCAGTCACAGTAGAATTAAATGATTGTTTCTGGCTTTTTACTTAGTTATAAGTAGAGTTGAGCGGACACCTGGATGTTCAGGTTCGGCCGAACTTCGTAAAAAAGTCCGGGTTCGGGCTCGAACTTAACCCCGAACCCGAACCCCATTGAAGTCAATGGGGACCCAAACTTTTGGCCACTAAAATGCCTCTAAAAAAGTCCTGGAAAGGGCTAGAGGGATGCAAAAGGAAGTAAAATGTGGGTAAGAGTAGGACAAGTGCCCTGCAAACAAATATGGATAGGGAAATTGTGACAGACCCAGGCTATCTGGGGATATGTGATACGAATGGGAAATGTTCGACCATTATAAAGTTATGTGTTTTTTATTGTGTTGAAATTAAAATGGCAATTGGCCTCTGTCCTGGAGATAATTGAATTACTTCCCAATTATCTCCAGGGCAGGGGGGAGGAAATCATAATGCCTGCTGGGAATAATCTGTGTCTGTGAGTCCTAAATTGGCTTATGTCTGTCTGTTGTTACAGTCTCCCATTGGGTCCCCTAGGGGAGTGTCCACCAAGTGGGAGACCTGGATAAATACGGGCGAGTAGCCCACAGTAAAGGCAGTTCATGTTTTACCCTCAACACAGAGCGTGGTCTCGTTATTGGGGGGGGTCTACTACACGGCGGTTTGTGCATCTGATGCTGAGGGTACCGTAACAATTGGTGGAAAGCGACGGGATGACCCTCATCGCCCAGAGAGACCACTGCAGCCAGGATTAATGGAAATACCGTACGAAAGGCTGAAAAGAGATACCCTAAAGGATTTATTGGAACAGAGAGGCAGACAAGCCAGTAATCTCAGGAAAAGGGAGATTATTACAATATTAAACAAAATGGATGGAGTACCAGGGGCTGAAGGAACCAATGGGTCCAGCACAGCTGACAGAACCCCCGAGGAGGCAAGCTTTGACCCGGCGGTAAGAATCAGGCTGGCCCATTATGGTCCCAACCCGACTATAGAGACCATTGACCGGGTCATAGCCGCTGTGGAGGCCAACCTGCTTCGCCAAAGCGGTGCTGCAGCAGCCCCAGCAAATCCGGTGGAGAAAAAGAAAGTACCATTTACTGCATTTAAACCGTTTGTGGAGACAGAAGGAGAGATTGATGGGTACCTTGCTGATTTTGAGCGGCAATGTGCGCTGCACAAGGTATCCCCAGAGGACTGGGTCACTATATTATCAGGCAAGTTATCTGGCCGGGCCAGTGATGCTTTTCGGGCCATTCCAGATGAGGAGATTGGGGATTATGTAGCAGTGAAGGAAGCTTTGCTCTCCAGGTATGCCTTTACACCGGAGGCATCAGGGGCGGGCTGGGCCGGGGGGCAGGGTGGCAATTGCCCCCCAGGCCGCCCTAAACTATGTAAAACACGGCCGCTGGGCCAGTGTTTTTAAAAATAAAAAAAATAAAACGCGCTTGCAGACAGAGATGGAGGTGAGAAGGGATCGGAAGATCCCCTCTCACCTCCGCTCTGCCTGCAAAGCTGCACGGGGAGCCGAACAGGCAGCACAGAGAAACCTCCGTGCTGCCTGTTCGGCTCCCCGTGCAGTGTGCCGACACGGAAGTGCCGACAGTCACGTGATCGGCGCTCTGACGTCAGACGCGCGCCGATCACGTGACCTGTCGGCACAACCGCCGGGAGGCCGAACAGGCAGCATGGAGGGACCATGCTGCCTGCCACCAGGTAAGTCCTCCTGCCACTAGCCACCAGGGAAGTCCTACCACTAGCCACCAGGGAAAAAGGTAAGGGGGGGGGGGGGGGCAAAAAACACTGGCATATTATTGGGCAAATTGGCTGGGGCATATTACATGGCAAATAACACTGGCATATTATTGGGCAAATTGGCTTGGGAATATTACATGGCAAATAAGACTGGCATATTATTGGGCAAATTGGCTGGGGCATATTACATGGCAAATAACACTGGCATATTATTGGGCAAATTGGCTGGGGCATATTACATGGCAAATAAGACTGGCATATTATTGGGCAAATTGGCTGGGGAATATTACATGGCAAATAAGACTGGCATATTATTGGGCAAATTGGCTGGGGCATATTACATGGCAAATAAGACTGACATATTATTGGGCAAATTGGCTGGGGCATATTACATGGCAAATAAGACTGGCATATTATTGGGCAAATTGGCTGGGGCATATTACATGGCAAATAAGACTGGCATATTATTGGGCAAATTGGCTGGGGCATATTACATGGCAAATAAGACTGGCATATTATTGGGCAAATTGGCTGGGGAATATTACATGGCAAATAAGACTGGCATATTATTGGGCAAATTGGCTGGGGCATATTACATGGCAAATAAGACTGGCATATTATTGGGCAAATTGGCTGGGGCATATTACATGGCAAATAAGACTGGCATATTATTGGGCAACTTGGCTGGGGCATATTACATGGCAAATAAGACTGGCATATTATTGGGCAAATTGGCTGGGGCATATTACATGGCAAATAAGACTAGCATATTATTGGGCAAATTGGCTGGGGAATATTACATGGCAAATAAGACTGGCATATTATTGGGCAAATTGGATGGGGAATATTACATGGCAAATAAGACTGGCATATTATTGGGCAAATTGGCTGGGGAATATTAAATGGCAGAATAACACTGGCATATTATTGGACAAATCGTATGGGAAATATTAAATGGCAGAATAAGACTGGCATATTATTGGGCAAAATGGCTGGGGAATATTAAATGGCAATTAACACTGGCATATTGGGCAAATTAGCAGGGGCATATTAAATTGCAGATAACCTTGGAATATTATTGGGCAAATTTACTGAGTTATATTAAATTGCAGAATAACACTGGCATATTATGGGACAAATTGGCTGGGGAATATTAATGGCAAATAATATTGGAAATGTGTATGTAATGGGGTGATTGAGGCATGTAAATGTGGTGATGGGGCATGTCCTGGTGTGCAACGTGGGTTATGGGTCATGTCGTAGGTGTGCAACGTGGGTGGGGGGGGGGGGGGGTGCCCAAATTTTGGGATATTGGGTGTCTAAATCCTGGCATGTTGAGGGGCATAATCCTGGCATATTGAGGGGAAAATCCTGGCATATTGAGGGGGCATCATCTTGGCATATTGAGGGGAAAATCCTGGCATATTGGGTGTCTAAATCCTGACATATTGAGGGGCATAATCCTGGCATATTGAGGGGCATAATCCTGGCATATTGAGGGGCATAATCCTGGAATTTTGAGGGGCATAATCCTGGCATATTTAGGGGAAAATCCTGGCATATTGAGGGGGCATCATCTTGGCATATTGAGGAGAAAATCCTGGCATATTGGGTGTCTAAATCCTGGCATATTGAGGGGCATAATCCTGGCATACTGAGGGGCATAATCCTGGCATTTTGTAAGGGAAAATTCTAGCATATTAAATGGCAAATCCTGGCATATTGTGGGGGAAAATCCTGGCAATATTCGTTATAAAACAAGGAAAAGATGGCCGTGGATGGGGAGGCGATTCGATGGTGCAATGGGCCACTTGACTGGATTTGCCCCCCAGGCCTAAGGCTGCCAGCCCTCCCCTGGGAGGCATACAGGAGGCGGTTCAGAGACACTGCCAAGTTAGCTGGGGATTCGTATGTTGAATGGGCATGGAAAGTGCACCGCATAGCTGCCCACTGGATGGCAGGGTGCCAAGCCGTATCCGGGGAAGAAGTGCTGCAGATGTTCTTACTGGAGCACTGTTTTGAGAAGTTATCCCCAGGCGTCAGAGAGTGGGTAAGGGATCGTAAACCCTACACTCTACATGAAGCAGCTCGCCTGGCAGACGAGTACACGGATGCCCGTAAACTGGACAGTACCATGGGTAAACCTCCTGCCAGAGGAGAGTATCGCCAAGCAGCACCCCCTCCACCTACCATCTACCAACCACCGACGCACCGCCCATCCGCACCCCCTCCAGCTAATAACTATTACCAGCCACCCCGGTTCAACTCCCGGGACTACTCCCAACCTATCCGTTGTTTTGGGTGCAAACAGCTTGGGCACAAACGACCAGAGTGCCCGCTGAATAATGCTAACCAGAACCAGTCCTGGAGGAGACCGACCAGCGGGAACCAATGGCCTACTCCGCCTGCTGCCCACTGCGTAGAGGAGGAGGAATGTTGGGGCGTCCTACATGAGGCAGACCCTGTTCAAGCTGCCCACCGCGATAACCGCCAACAACACCGACAACTGGTTAAAGTAAACGGGAAGGAACTCAGTGGTCTACGGGATACCGGGGCGACCATGACATTGCTCCAAAAACACTTGGTGCCAGAGAATCAGCACACTGGGGACACCGTGGTTGTGAGAGTAGCCGGAGGCGTGGTGTTTCGCCTACCCGTTGCCCGGGTACATTTGGATTGGGGAGTGGGCGCCCGACATGTGAATGTGGGGATCATGAGGGACTTACCGGCGGATGTCCTCCTTGGAAATGACTTGGCTCCCCTTGTTTCTGCCTACGCTCCCATGGATCCCTCTGAACGCTGTCACGACCCGTGCCCAGACCCGTGCCGCCGAGACCGGCCCACCGGCTGCCGAGACCCAGATGCTTCATTTAAGGACTGGGGGCTGTGCTGAGCCAGGTCGGGGAAGATGGAGAAGGAGTGTTTGGCCCTGGTCTGGGCATTAAAGAAATTGAGCCCCTATTTGTACGGGCAGGAGTTCTCGCTCATCACGGACCACAACCCCCTTGTCTGGCTTAACCGGGTCTCAGGAGACAATGGTAGACTGCTGCGGGGGAGTTTAGCTTTACAACCTTACAACATCACCATCAGCTACCGACCCGGTAAGCAGAACGGGAATGCGGATGGATTGCCCCGGCAACTGACTTCCCTATTACCTCCTAGTCCGGTCATCCCCAAGTTCACCCGCCACAAGGTCAAGCCGGGTCTGTCGGAGTGTTCCACAAGAGGGGAGCCATGTGACAGACACAGGCTATCTGGGGATATGTGATACGAATGGGAAATGTTCGACCATTATAAAGTTATGTGTTTTTTATTGTGTTGAAATTAAAATGGCAATTGGCCTCTGTCCTGGAGATAATTGAATTACTTCCCAATTATCTCCAGGGCAGGGGGGAGGAAATCATAATGCCTGCTGGGAATAATCTGTGTCTGTGAGTCCTAAATTGGCTAATGTCTGTCTATTGTTACAGTCTCCCATTGGGTCCCCTAGGGGAGTGTCCACCAAGTGGGAGACCTGGATAAATACGGGCGTGTAGCCCACAGTAAAGGCAGTTCATGTTTTACCCTCAACACAGAGCGTGGTCTCGTTATTGGGGGGGGGGGGGAGATCTACTACACGGCGGTTTGTGCATCTGATGCTGAGGGTACCGTAACAGAAATAACTTCAAATAACATAAAATACATACAAATTAAAAATACAGCTGAGCCATAAAATAGCACTAGATGGAATCTTTGATTTTAGCTTTGGAAGAACATAAATCTAAATCTAAAGCATGGCTGCCAGGAGGATCAACAGAATTATCCATTTGAGAGAGGGTTGGAGTGCAGGGTATTCTCTTTCAGTTTATACTAAGTGACCCATAGGTTGAGGAGGCGGTGACCGTGGCGGTGCAGATGGAAGCGGCCCTGAAGGAGGAGGAGGAGGTAGCCAGAATTTTTCAAAGTGTGCTGTAAGCACAGTATTGGACTGTTCTATTTGACTCTCAGATATGAAGTGCACCGCAAGACGCAAATGTACTATTTACCACCCAAAACTATTAGAATTTTTCAAAGTGTGCTGTAAGCACAGTATTTGACGGTTCTATTTGACTCTCAGATATGAAGTGCACCGCAAGACGCAAATGTACTATTTACCACCCAAAACTATTAGAATTTTTCAAAGTGCGCTGTAAGCACAGTACGGTATTTGACGGTTCTATTTGACTCTCAGATATGAAGTGCACCGCAAGACGCAAATGTACTATTTACCACCCAAAACTATTAGAATTTTTCAAAGTGTGCTGTAAGCACAGTATTTGACGGTTCTATTTGACTCTCAGATATGAAGAGCACCGCAAGACGCAAATGTACTATTTACGTCCCAAAACCATTAGAATTTTTCAAAGTGCGCTGTAAGCACAGTACGGTATTTGACGGTTCTATTTGACTCTCAGATATGAAGTGCACCGCAAGACGCAAATGTACTATTTACCACCCAAAACTATTAGAATTTTTCAAAGTGTGCTGTAAGCACAGTATTTGACGGTTCTATTTGACTCTCAGATATGAAGTGCACCGCAAGACGCAAATGTACTATTTACCACCCAAAACTATTAGAATTTTTCAAAGTGTGCTGTAAGCACAGTATTTGACGGTTCTATTTGACTCTCAGATATGAAGTGCACCGCAAGACGCAAATGTACTATTTAGCACCCAAAACAATTAGAATTTTTCAAAGTGCGCTGTAAGCACAGTATTTGACGGTTCTATTTGACTCTCAGATGTAACACATGTAATGCTATTGCTATTCTATAAACCAAAATAGAGTCCCCATTCATACGAATAGGTCAATTAACCTATTCTTATGAATGGGGACTCTATTTCGGTTTATAGAAAGCCAATAGCATTACATGTATTCCATAAACCGAAAGTCTATAAACCGAAAGACATTATGGAATACATGTAATGGTATTGCTATTCTATAAACCGAAAGTCTATAAACCGAACTATTTTCGGTTTATAGACTTTCGGCTTATGGAATACATGTAATGCTATTGGCTTTCTATAAACCGAAATAGAGTCCCCATTCATAAGAATTTCTTATGAATGGGGACTCTATTTCGGTTTATAGAAAGCCAATAGCATTACATACAATGTAATCGCCGAACCTCGAACTCCAACACGGACATACAGTGAAATGTCCGTGTTCGGGGTCCAAAAATCGTAAAGTTCGGTACGAACCCAAACAGTGCGGTTCGGGTTCGCTCAACACTATTCTCTATTGCCAGTGAGCAGAGAGCTGTTATGCATGTAAATAACCACTTGGTGGCAGCAAAATATAATACTATACAGAAAGGATTTAAAATTACAGACATCACAAATCAGATTGTTTAATATCACATAAATATATTGTATTAAAAGTATGCTATTTTACGTGCAAATCATCCAATGTGGTATATCTAATCACGTATGTAAAGTAAAGTACCCTAACATAATGTGAGTGCAGGAAACAGGACAAGCATTGCACAAACAGTTTAATTCCCACAAGCATAGTATTAATCAGAAATAAACAGATACACCTGTTGGAGAACATTTCTGTCAACAAGGACACAGTATCCAGGACGTGAAGCTTTTGGTACTGATGGGGCACAGTATCCAGGACGTGAAGCTTTTGGTACTGATGGGGCACAGTATCCAGGACGTGAAGCTTTTGGTACTGATGGGGCACAGTATCCAGGATGGGAAGTTCTTGGTACTGATGGGGCACAGTATCCAGGATGGGAAGCTTTTGGTACTGATGGGGCACAGTATCCAGGACGTGAAGCATTTGGTACTGATGGGGCACAGTATTCAGGATGGGAAGCTTTTGGTTCTGATGAGACACAGTATCCAGGATGGGAAGCGTTTGGTACTGATGGGACACAGTATCCAGGACGTGAAGCTTTTGGTACTGATGGGGCACAAACTAATATGCCAGTTTAAGGCCTTAATCACTGGCCTCAATAAAGACAGTGAATTCATCTCCAGATATAACCATATTATAGCCATTAATATGCCACAGCCTGATTGCCTAGTAATGTGCCACAACCAGATTGCCCAATAATATGCCCAGCTTGATTGCCCAGTAATATGCAACAGTCTGATTGCCCAGTAAAATGCCACAGTCCAATTGCCCAGTAATATGCACATCCTGATTGCCAAGTAAAATGCCACAGTCCAATTGCCCAGTAATATGCCACAGTTTAATTGCCCAGTAAGATGCCCAGCCTGATTCCCTAGTAATATGCCAGTCTAATTGCCCAGTAATATGCCCAGCCTGATCCCCCAGTAATATGCCAGTCTAATTGTCCAGTAATATGCCACAGTTTAATTGCCCAGCCTGATGCCACAGTAATATGCCAGCCTCATTGCCCAGCCTGATGCCCCAGTTTAATCGCCCAGTAATATGCCAGTCTAATTGCCCAGTAATATGCCACAGTTTAATTGCACAGTAATTTGCCCAGCCTGATCTCCCAGGAAAATGCCAGTCTCATTGCCCAGTAATATGCCCAGCCTGATCCCCCAGTAATATGCCAGTCTCATTTCAAAGTAATTTGACCAGCCTGATCCCCCAGTAATATGCCAGTCTCATTGCCCAGTAATATACCCAGCTTGATCCCCCAGTAATATGCCAGTCTCATTGCCCAGTAATATGCCCAGCCTGATCCCCCAGTAATATGCCAGCCCCATTGCCCAGCCTGATGCCCCAGTTTAATTGCCCAGTAATATGCCAGTCTCATTTCCCAGTAATATGCCCAGCCTGATCCCCCAGTAATATGCCAGCCCCATTGCCCAGCCTGATGCCCCAGTTTAATTGCCCAGTAATATGCCAGTCTCATTTCCCAGTAATATGCCCAGCCTGATCCCCCAGTAATATGCCAGTCTCATTGCACAGTAATATGCCCAGCCTGATCCCCCAGTAATATGCCAGTCTCATTGCACAGTAATATGCCCAGCCTGATGTCCCAGTAATATGCCAGCCCCATTGCCCAGTAATATGCCCAGCCTGATGTCCCAGTAATATGCCAGTCTCATTGCACAGTAATATGCCCAGCCTGATGTCCCAGTAATATGCCAGTCTCATTGCACAGTAATATGCCCAGCCTGATGTCCCAGTAATATGCCCCAGTTTAATTGCCTAGTAATAGGCCAGTCTCATTTCCAAGTAATATGCCCAGCCTGATCCCCCAGTAATATGCCAGTCTCATTGCACAGTAATATGCCCAGCCTGATCCCCCAGTAATATGCCAGTCTCATTGCACAGTAATATGCCCAGCCTGATCCCCCAGTAATATGCCAGTCTCATTGCACAGTAATATGCCCAGCCTGATCCCCCAGTAATATGCCAGTCTCATTGCACAGTAATATGCCCAGCCTGATCCCCCAGTAATATGCTAGTCTAATTTCTCAGTAATATGCCAAGCCTGATCCCCCAGTAATATACCAGTCTCATTGCCCAGCATGATCCCCCAGTAATATGCCAGTCTCATTGCCCAGTAATTTGCCAGTCTCATTGCCCAGTAATATGCCAGTCTAATTGCCCAATAATTTGCCAGTCTCATTGCCCGATAATTTGCCAGTCTCATTGCCCGATAATTTGCCAGTCTCATTGCCCAGTAATATGCCACCTCCACCCTCCTCCACCCTTCCTCCCTGCCCCAGTACTCACCTGCTCTATGTCTCCTCCGTGCACCAGGTTTGTTTGTTTTGATTAAAGTTTTTTGAAAGAAAAAAAAAACTCCCCCGCTCCGTTCAGTCTGTGAGCTCACAGCAGCCTGTTACCAGCCCTGTCACACGCGTCCTGCCTGCTTCCAGTGTGGCAGGGATGGCTACAGCAGGCTGATGTGAGCTCACAGACTGAACGGAGTGGGTCACGTGACGTGGCGCTATGACGTCACGTGACCCGCGATCGCGCTAAAACAGCGCAAATTGCCGGGAATCTCGGTTTTCACAGGACTGTCCCGGCAAATCCGGGACAGTTGGCAAGTATGCACAATGTATAGATAATATTTTATTCTCTACATCTTGTCTGAAATATTAGTACTATGTGCTACATCAGAGAGACAGCGGGAGGTTAGGGAGATCAATGTGTGGCTGGGGAAGTGGTGTAAGACAGAAGGATTTCCAGTTGGCTACAGACTCTACAGTGGGGATAGACTGCACCTCAATGATGACAATAGGAGGTGTTTGTCAACTAATGAACCAAAAATGGGTAGTATCTTAAGCTTGACAAACAAGATGGGTGAGCTGGAGATACTGGTAAGTGCTGAACAGTATGATTTAATCGGAATCACAGAAACGTGGTGGGATGAGACCCACGACTGGTCAGTTAATTTACAAGGCTACTCACTTTTTAGAAAGGACAGAGTAAATAGGGATTTGTCTGTATGTAAATCCTAAATTAAAGCCCAGTATTAAAGAAGGTGTGCATGACGTAACTGGAACTGATGGGGAGACACTGTGGGTGGAGATTAGCTTAGACGCTAAAAAGAATCGCACATTACTTGTAGGTGTATGCTACAAGCCACCAAATATTAGCATTGATGGAGAAGATCAGCTTTTATTACAAATTGAAAAGGCTGCAAATATGAATGAAGTTCTAATCATGGGAGATTTTAATTACCCAGATATAGATTCGAATTGTGGCACAACTAGTTCCGCTAGGGGCAGCAAGTTTCTGAACCTGCTTAATAACAAATTTATGGCACAATTAGTAGACACCCCAACTAGAATGGATGCCTGTCTGGATTTGGTAATAACAAACAATTTGGAGCTGACCTCAAACATCCAACATTTAGAAGGGCCAACTTTGATGGACTAAGGGCATCGATTGAACATTTAGACTGGGAACGATTGTTTTCTGGACTAAACACAGAAGACAACAGGGATTCCTTTAAGCACACATTACAAAAGTACACATCCCAATATATACCTTTGGGAAACAAATACAAAAGACACAAATCAAAACCAATGTGGCTTACCGGTAACGTGAAACAGGAAATGCAGGGGCATTATTTGGATTATATGGATGTATACACTCAAGAATACATCTTATTTCAGAATATAATTAGTAAAAGTCAGCATGGTTTTGCAAAGGACAGGTCTTATCAAACAGACATATTAGCATTCTATTAAGAAGTCAGTACAAATATACATCGAGGGGGGGGGGTCTATTTAGACTTTGGTGGATCCTAGTTATGAAGAGAGACTTAAAAAATTGAATTTATATAAGTTAGAAAAAAGGCGTCTCAGAGGGGATATGATAACATTATATAAATATTTGCAGGGCCAATATAAAGAGCTCTCCAGTGACCTGTTCATTAACAGAAATGTACAAAGAACAAGAGGTCAACCCCTGAGACTGGAAGAGCAAAGATTTCATAGACAGCAAAGGAAGGGATTCTTTACGGTAAGGACAATAAAGTTATGGAACTCACAGAGTTTAAAGTTTAGCTATGTGACAGACCCCTCCAGCACTGGGGTTCTTGGAGAGAAGTAATGGCTCGCCTCCTCCCTATGGATTATGGGCCCTGGCATTGGGATTTGGGTACAGTGGGTAAGGGTGCACCTTGTATTGACTTTACTCATGCGCCCAGATTGTGCCCTCTGTAATCATGGCTCACCCTGGATTATGTGCTATGTTTAATATGGTTATTAAGTCACATTGTTTTGTATATTGGTGTATGTGTAATGTATAATTCTTATTACAATATGTCACAGGGGAGTAATAGGACAATGGTTTACCCCCATGTAATGCAGACAGCCTGTCTGCTGCTTAAGTGTGATTTAAACTAATTATGATGTGGTTCTCATGTATGAGTGTGTGTATGTCAGTGTGTATGAATGTATGTCAGTGTGGGTGTGTGTATGTCAGTGTGAGTGAGAATGTGTGTATGTCAGTGTGGGTGTGTGTATGTCAGTGTGAGTGTGTGTATGTCAGTGTGAGTGAGAGAGTGTATGCCAGTGTGAGTGAGAGAGTGTATGTCAGTGAAAGTAAGAGTGTGTGTATGTCAATGTGAGTGAGAGTATGTCAGTGTGAGTGAGTGTGTGTATGTCAGTGTGAGTGAGAGAGTGTATGCCAGTGTGAGTGAGAGAGTGTATGTCAGTGTGAGTGAGAGAGTGTTTGTCAGTGTAAGTGAGAGTGTGTGTATGTCAGTGTCAGTGTGAGTGAATGTATGTCAGAGTGGGTGTGTGTATGTCAGTGTGAGTGAGAATGTGTGTATGTCAGTGTGGGTGTGTGTATGTCAGTGTGAGTGAGAGTATGTCAGTGTGAGTGAGTGTGTGTATGTCAGTGTGAGTGAGAGAGTGTATGTCAGTGTGAGTGAGAGAGTGTATGTCAGTGTGAGTGAGAGAGTGTTTGTCAGTGTAAGTGAGAGTGTATGTCAGTGTGAGTGAGAGTGTGTGTATGTAAGTGTGGGTGTGTGTATGTCAGTGTGAGTGAGAGTGTGTGTATGTCAGTGTGAGTGAGAGTGTGTGTATGTCAGTGTGAGTGAGAGTGTGTGTATGTCAGTGTGGGTGTGTGTATGTCAGTGTGAGTGTGTGTATGTCAGTGTGAGTGAGAGAGTGTTTGTCAGTGAAAGTAAGAGTGTGTGTATGTCAATGTGAGTGTGTGTATGTCAGTGTGAGTGTGTATATGTCAGTGTGAGTGAGAGTGTGTATTTCAGTGTGAGTGTGTGTATGTCAGTGTGAGTGAGAGTGAGTGTATGTCAGTGTAAGTGAGAGTGAGTGTATGTCAGTGTGAGTGTGAGTATGTCAGTGTGAGTGAATGTGTGTATGTCAGTGTGAGTGAGTGTGTGTAAGTGTGAGTGTGTGTATGTCAGTGTGTATGTCAGTGTGAGTGTGTGTGTATGTCAGTGTGAGTGAGAGTGTGTGTATGTCAGTGTGAGTGTGTGTATGTCAGTGTGTGTCAGTTTGAGAGTGTGTGTGTGTCAGTGTGAGTGAGAGTGTGTGTCAGTGTGAGTGTGTATGTCAGTGTGAGTGTATGTGTCAGTGTATGTGTCACACTGTGTGTGGATTAAGGGCTTAACTCCTCTGATACTGCCGATATCTGTCTAGCCACCCAAGGGGTTAACTCCTCTGACACTGCCTATATCTGTCTAGGCACCAAGGGGTTAACTCCTCTGACTCTTCCTATATCTGTCTAGCCACCCAAGGGGTTAACTCATCTGTCACTTCCTATATCTGTCTAGGCACCAAGGGGTTAACTCCTCTGACACTGCCTATATCTGTCTAGCCACCAAGGGGCTAACTGCTCTGACACTGCCTACATATGTTAAGCAATCTAGGGGTTAACTCCTCTGACACTGCCTATATCTGTCTAGCCATCCAGGGGTTAACTCCTCTGGCACTGCCTACATATGTTAAGCAATCTAGGGGTTAACTCCTCTGACACTGCCTATATCTGTTATAGGTCACTGGTCACATTATGTTTTAGGGAATTGCACAGCCTATTATCATACTAATGTTTTACCATTACTCTCTTTTCATCTTATGGGTGAGCTCTTATATATATATTATTATGTATATAAGAAGGGCTTTAGTGGGCAAATAAAGATGAAAAGATGTGATCTAGGAGCTCACCAAGGGGGAGAAAAGAAAGAAATGGTAAAACAAACATTATAATGAAAATAGTCTGTGTAATTCCCCAACACATGATATGTGACCCCTGACCTATAAGTGTAAATGCTCAGACATTTAGGGTACACACTATAATCATGGCCTGCCAATACTCGCGCCATATCTTTTTGCACATAGAGGTTCTCTTACATTAAATTATCACTTCCAGATCAGTTTCATTTTAGTTTGAATTATCATGACTGTGGGATTTTGTTGGGGGGGTGGGGGGGGGGGGGCAGCATTTCATTTTTGCCCCAGGCAGCACAATGTCTTGGGCCGGCCCTGCCAGTCAGGGTCCGTCACAAGCTAAATGGGAGAATTTTTCACACTCGGCTAGTTTGGTCTTAAGTTTGAAATTCCCTTCTCAGTTCTCTGCAATCCCCTCTTTCCATGGATGGTTATTATAACAGCGAGATGCCGTGCTGCACTTAGTCTCCCAGCGATATCCTCAGCTTATTCCACCTCCCTGTAGCTGATAAAGCAGCTCTTGTTCCAGTTTTCTCCTTCCAATGTTTTGTCTGTATAAAAACTATTGATACTAATGTCACATCCTTGGAATGTCTGACCCAGTGTGATACTTACCGGCTGCTTCACTGTGTGAAAGAGCAACGGGGAAATACATACATGCCAACATGGGCCATGTGTCTAGGGCTGCCACCTGGATGGTATTTTACCGGCAGGCTGGTAAAAAATTGTCATCAGGCCAAAGTTAAGTCTATGGAGACAGTGCCAAGGCCGGTATTTTTCTGAAGAAAAGGTGGCAACCCTACACGTGTCCAGGAACACGCGTGTGTTCCACATGCTGCATAAAGAGCATGCAAAGTGCAGCCCGGAAATATGTAAGATGTATATATACACACACACACAATCCAATTCATGTAAAGTGCAACCCGGCAGTATGTAGGATGTATATACACACACACACAATCCAATTCATGTAAAGTGCAGCCCGGCAGTAAGTAGGATGTATATACACAGACACAATCCAATTCATGTAAAGTGCAGCCCGGCAGTATGTAGGATGTATATACACACACACACACAATCCAATTCATGTAAAGTGCAGCCCGGCAGTATGTAGGATGTATATACACACACACACAATCCAATTCATGTAAAGTGCAGCCCGGCAGTATGTAGGATGTATATACACACACACACAATCCAATTAATGTAACATGCAGCCTGGCAGTATGTAGGATGTATATACACACACACACAATCCAATTCATGTAACGTGCAGCCTGGCAGTATGTAGGATGTATATACACACACACAATCCAATTCATGTAACGTGCAGCCTGGCAGTATGTAGGATGTATATATACACACACAATCCAATTCATGTAAAGTGCAGCCTGGCAGTATGTAGGATGTATATACACACAGACACACAATCCAATTCATGTAAAGTGCAGCCCGGCAGTATGTAGGATGTATATACACACACACAATCCAATTCATGTAAAGTACAGCCCGGCAGTATGTAGGATGTATATACACACACAATCCAATCCATGTAAAGTACAGCCTGGCAGTATGTAGGATGTATACACACACACACACACAATCCAATTCATGTAATGTGCAGCCCGGCAGTATGTAGGATGTATATACACACACACACAATCCAATTCATGTAAAGTGCAGCCTGGCAGTATGTAGGATGTATATACACACACACACACACAATCCAATTCATGTAAAGTGCAGCCTGGCAGTATGTAGGATGTATATACACACACACAATCCAATTCATGTAAAGTGCAGCCTGGCAGTATGTAGGATGTATATACACACACACACACACAATCCAATTCATGTAAAGTGCAGCCTGGCAGTATGTAGGATGTATATACACACACACACAATCCAATTCATGTAAAGTGCAGCCCAGCAGTATGTAGGATGTATACACACACACACAATCCAATTCATGTAAAGTGCAGCCCGGCAGTATGTATGATGTATATACACACACACACAATCCAATTCATGTAAAGTGCAGCCCGGCAGTATGTAGGATGTATATACACACACACACAATCCAATTCATGTAAAGTGCAGCCCGGCAGTATGTAGGATGTATATACACACACACAATCCAATTCATGTAAAGTGCAGCCCGGCAGTATGTATGATGTATATACACACACACACACACACAATTCAATTCATGTAAAGTGCAGCCCGGCAGTATGTAGGATGTATATACACACACACAATCCAATTCATGTAAAGTGCAGCCCGGCAGTATGTATGATGTATATACACACACACACAATCCAATTCATGTAAAGTGCAGCCCGGCAGTATGTAGGATGTATACACACACACACAATCCAATTCATGTAAAGTGCAGCCCGGCAGTATGTATGATGTATATACACACACACACAATCCAATTCATGTAAAGTGCAGCCCGGCAGTATGTAGGATGTATATACACACACACACAATCCAATTCATGTAAAGTGCAGCCCGGCAGTATGTAGGATGTATATACACAGACACAATCCAATTCATGTAAAGTGCAGCCCGGCAGTATGTAGGATGTATATACACACACACACAATCCAATTCATGTAAAGTGCAGCCCGGCAGTATGTAGGATGTATATACACACACACACAATCCAATTCATGTAAAGTGCAGCCCGGCAGTATGTAGGATGTATATACACACACACACAATCCAATTAATGTAACATGCAGCCTGGCAGTATGTAGGATGTATATACACACACACACAATCCAATTCATGTAACGTGCAGCCTGGCAGTATGTAGGATGTATATACACACACACACAATCCAATTCATGTAAAGTGCAGCCCGGCAGTATGTAGGATGTATATACACACACACACAATCCAATTAATGTAACATGCAGCCTGGCAGTATGTAGGATGTATATACACACACACACAATCCAATTCATGTAACGTGCAGCCTGGCAGTATGTAGGATGTATATACACACACACAATCCAATTCATGTAACGTGCAGCCTGGCAGTATGTAGGATGTATATATACACACACAATCCAATTCATGTAAAGTGCAGCCTGGCAGTATGTAGGATGTATATACACACAGACACACAATCCAATTCATGTAAAGTGCAGCCCGGCAGTATGTAGGATGTATATACACACACACAATCCAATTCATGTAAAGTACAGCCCGGCAGTATGTAGGATGTATATACACACACAATCCAATCCATGTAAAGTACAGCCCGGCAGTATGTAGGATGTATACACACACACACACACAATCCAATTCATGTAATGTGCAGCCCGGCAGTATGTAGGATGTATATACACACACACACAATCCAATTCATGTAAAGTGCAGCCTGGCAGTATGTAGGATGTATATACACACACACACACACAATCCAATTCATGTAAAGTGCAGCCTGGCAGTATGTAGGATGTATATACACACACACAATCCAATTCATGTAAAGTGCAGCCTGGCAGTATGTAGGATGTATATACACACACACACACACAATCCAATTCATGTAAAGTGCAGCCTGGCAGTATGTAGGATGTATATACACACACACACAATCCAATTCATGTAAAGTGCAGCCCAGCAGTATGTAGGATGTATACACACACACACAATCCAATTCATGTAAAGTGCAGCCCGGCAGTATGTATGATGTATATACACACACACACAATCCAATTCATGTAAAGTGCAGCCCGGCAGTATGTAGGATGTATATACACACACACACAATCCAATTCATGTAAAGTGCAGCCCGGCAGTATGTAGGATGTATATACACACACACAATCCAATTCATGTAAAGTGCAGCCCGGCAGTATGTATGATGTATATACACACACACACACACACACACAATTCAATTCATGTAAAGTGCAGCCCGGCAGTATGTAGGATGTATATACACACACACAATCCAATTCATGTAAAGTGCAGCCCGGCAGTATGTATGATGTATATACACACACACACAATCCAATTCATGTAAAGTGCAGCCCGGCAGTATGTAGGATGTATACACACACACACAATCCAATTCATGTAAAGTGCAGCCCGGCAGTATGTATGATGTATATACACACACACACAATCCAATTCATGTAAAGTGCAGCCCGGCAGTATGTAGGATGTATATACACACACACAATCCAATTCATGTAAAGTGCAGCCCGGCAGTATGTATGATGTATATACACACACACACAATCCAATTCATGTAAAGTGCAGCCCGGCAGTATGTAGGATGTATACACACACACACAATCCAATTCATGTAAAGTGCAGCCCGGCAGTATGTAGGATGTATATACACACACACACACAATCCAATTCATGTAAAGTGCAGCCCAGCAGTATGTAGGATGTATATACACACACACACACACAATCCAATTCATGTAAAGTGCAGCCCGGCAGTATGTAGGATGTATATACACACACACACAATCCAATTCATGTAAAGTGCAGCCCGGCAGTATGTAGGATGTATATACACAGACACAATCCAATTCATGTAAAGTGCAGCCCGGCAGTATGTAGGATGTATATACACACACACACAATCCAATTCATGTAAAGTGCAGCCCGGCAGTATGTAGGATGTATATACACACACACACAATCCAATTCATGTAAAGTGCAGCCCGGCAGTATGTAGGATGTATATACACACACACACAATCCAATTAATGTAACATGCAGCCTGGCAGTATGTAGGATGTATATACACACACACACAATCCAATTCATGTAACGTGCAGCCTGGCAGTATGTAGGATGTATATACACACACACAATCCAATTCATGTAACGTGCAGCCTGGCAGTATGTAGGATGTATATATACACACACAATCCAATTCATGTAAAGTGCAGCCTGGCAGTATGTAGGATGTATATACACACAGACACACAATCCAATTCATGTAAAGTGCAGCCCGGCAGTATGTAGGATGTATATACACACACACAATCCAATTCATGTAAAGTACAGCCCGGCAGTATGTAGGATGTATATACACACACAATCCAATCCATGTAAAGTACAGCCCGGCAGTATGTAGGATGTATACACACACACACACACAATCCAATTCATGTAATGTGCAGCCCGGCAGTATGTAGGATGTATATACACACACACACAATCCAATTCATGTAAAGTGCAGCCTGGCAGTATGTAGGATGTATATACACACACACACACACAATCCAATTCATGTAAAGTGCAGCCTGGCAGTATGTAGGATGTATATACACACACACAATCCAATTCATGTAAAGTGCAGCCTGGCAGTATGTAGGATGTATATACACACACACACAATCCAATTCATGTAAAGTGCAGTCTGGCAGTATGTAGGATGTATATACACACACACACAATCCAATTCATGTAAAGTGCAGCCCAGCAGTATGTAGGATGAATACACACACACACAATCCAATTCATGTAAAGTGCAGCCCGGCAGTATGTATGATGTATATACACACACACACAATCCAATTCATGTAAAGTGCAGCCCGGCAGTATGTAGGATGTATATACACACACACACAAACCAATTCATGTAAAGTGCAGCCCGGCAGTATGTAGGATTTATATACACACACACAATCCAATTCATGTAACGTGCAGCCTGGCAGTATGTAGGATGTATATACACACACACAATCCAATTCATGTAACGTGCAGCCTGGCAGTATGTAGGATGTATATATACACACACAATCCAATTCATGTAAAGTG
This sequence comes from Pelodytes ibericus, assembly GCA_036172795.1. Taxonomy (NCBI): domain Eukaryota; kingdom Metazoa; phylum Chordata; class Amphibia; order Anura; family Pelodytidae; genus Pelodytes; species Pelodytes ibericus. Next base: position 212,687,697 of record CM069861.1, read on the forward strand.
CAGCCTGGCAGTATGTAGGATGTATATACACACAGACACACAATCCAATTCATGTAAAGTGCAGCCCGGCAGTATGTAGGATGTATATACACACACACACACAATCCAATTCATGTAAAGTGCAGTCCGGCAGTATGTAGGATGTATATACACACACACAATCCAATTCATGTAAAGTGCAGCCTGGCAGTATGTAGGATGTATATACACACACACACACACAATCCAATTCATGTAAAGTGCAGCCTGGCAGTATGTAGGATGTATATACACACACACACAATCCAATTCATGTAAAGTGCAGCCCAGCAGTATGTAGGATGTATACACACACACACAATCCAATTCATGTAAAGTGCAGCCCGGCAGTATGTATGATGTATATACACACACACACAATCCAATTCATGTAAAGTGCAGCCCGGCAGTATGTAGGATGTATATACACACACACACAATCCAATTCATGTAAAGTGCAGCCCGGCAGTATGTAGGATGTATATACACACACACACAATCCAATTCATGTAAAGTGCAGCCCGGCAGTATGTAGGATGTATACACACACACACACAATCCAATTCATGTAAAGTGCAGCCTGGCAGTAAGTAGTTTGTATACACACACACACAATCCAATTCATGTAAAGTGCAGCCTGGCAGTATGTAGGATGTATATACACACACACACAATCCAATTCATGTAAAGTGCAGCCCGGCAGTATGTAGGATGTATATACACACACACACAATCCAATTCATGTAAAGTGCAGCCCGGCAGTATGTAGGATGTATATACACACACACAATCCAATTCATGTAAAGTGCAGCCCGGCAGTATGTAGGATGTATACACACACACACAATCCAATTCATGTAAAGTGCAGCCTGGCAGTATGTAGGATGTATATACACACACACACAATCCAATTCATGTAAAGTGCAGCCCGGCAGTATGTAGGATGTATATACACACACACACAATCCAATTCATGTAAAGTGCAGCCCGGCAGTATGTAGGATGTATATACACACACACAATCCAATTCATGTAAAGTGCAGCCCGGCAGTATGTATGATGTATATACACATATACACACACACACACACACACACACACACACACACACACACACACACACACACACACACAATTCAATTCATGTAAAGTGCAGCCCGGCAGTATGTAGGATGTATATACACACACACACAATCCAATTCATGTAAAGTGCAGCCCGGCAGTATGTATGATGTATATACACACACACACAATCCAAACTGCTTTCACCACTGCAAGGGTCTCTGGGTAGGCATATGCAAATAACGTTAACAACAAAGGCAAAAAGCTGTTCATAGTTAACTCAATTTGCATAAGCTACCCAGAATCCCTTGCAGTGGTGGAAGCAGTGCGAGTTCAGCTTTTCAGAGGGATATACAGGTCTTCTGGCTTGTTTGGTTGTGTATCTTTGTGTCTCTTAGACATACACAGTTTATCCACAATGCTGTCTGTGCTCAGTGCAATACACTATGCACAGACAGCAGGCAAGCCGGGACAGACAAGGATTTGATAGGACAATACTCAAAAAACAAAAAAAAAACACATGACTGCCCTGGGAAATGTGGGTCTGTTGGCAACTATGCTATTCCCTTGCTACCCAGCAGAAAACGAGAGCGACCGTGAGCTGCTCCGCTGAAGCTCCTGAAAGCCTTTCCCTTGGCCTTGGCGGTATCAGGCTGATATATATGTGGCGCTAGCCGCTGATAAAGGACGCCATGACCGGCACAATACGGCACTTCCTACCAGTGAATCCTATGGAGTCTAGTCCTGTGCTGAACTGACAACCGAGGTGCGGAAATCAGACAAAAATAGTCAAGTTGTGAAAATTCCGTAACGTATCAGTTTTTCTGACTTGGCTGTTTTGCCTTGCGATGTCTACCAGTGCTGTGTGGGAACCACAGGCATCCGCAGACATTTTTTCAGGGGGGGTGGGGGGGGGCATCATTTTAGCGTCATCCAGGGGCGTTTCTAGGCTCAAAAAGATCTGGGGCTATAGCCCACAGCTTAAATAATACTTAAAATACAATGATGTCTCATGATCGATAGGTAGACAGACAGAGGTACAGAATGCATAGGTAAAGATATAGGATAGATGTAGATAGATATAGGTACATGATGCATAAGTACATATATTAGACCAGGGCTCGACAAACCCCGGGCGCCAGGTCGCCATGGCGACCAGGAAATCAGACCTGGCGCCCGGTTGCTGTTTGTCACAGGGAGCCCTTGCCGGCTGCCATCCGTTTTACTTTCAGCGCGAGGGGAGAAAGTCTGTGCGGATCACACAGACTGTAAGCTCCGCCCCCTCGCGCAACACGCTGCAGTGCCGATTGTCACGTGACAACATTGCACTTAGCATGAACCAAAAGAAGATCGGGCTCCAGCATAAATGTCCCCCTCCCCTGCAATGAGGTAAGCAGCAGGGAGGGAGGACACCCTAAGAAATACATTTTTGTTCTTTGGTCTGTGTGTATGTATGAGTGAATGTAACTGGCTGTGTATGTATGAGTGAATGTAACTGGCTATGTATGTATGTGTGTATGTATGAGTGAATGTAACTGGCTATGTATGTATGAGTGAATGTAACTGGCTATGTATGTATGTGTGTATGTATGAGTGAATGTAACTGGCTATGTATGTATGAGTGAATGTAACTGGCTATGTATGTATGTGTGTATGTATGAGTGAATGTAACTGGCTGTGTATGTATGAGTGAATGTAACTGGCTATGTATGTATGTGTGTATGTATGAGTGAATGTAACTGGCTGTGTATGTATGAGTGAATGTAACTGGCTATGTATGTATGTGTGTATGTATGAGTGAATGTAACTGGCTATGTATGTATGAGTGAATGTAACTGGCTATGTATGTATGTGTGTATGTATGAGTGAATGTAACTGGCTGTGTATGTATGAGTGAATGTAACTGGCTATGTATGTATGTGTGTATGTATGAGTGAATGTAACTGGCTATGTATGTATGAGTGAATGTAACTGGCTATGTATGTATGTGTGTATGTATGAGTGAATGTAACTGGCTGTGTATGTATGAGTGAATGTAACTGGCTATGTATGTATGTATGTGTGTATGTATGAGTGAATGTAACTGGCTATGTATGTATGAGTGAATGTAACTGGCTATGTATGTATGTGTGTATGTATGAGTGAATGTAACTGGCTGTGTATGTATGAGTGAATGTAACTGGCTATGTATGTATGTGTGTATGTATGAGTGAATGTAACTGGCTATGTATGTATGAGTGAATGTAACTGGCTATGTATGTATGTGTGTATGTATGAGTGAATGTAACTGGCTGTGTATGTATGAGTGAATGTAACTGGCTATGTATGTATGTGTGTATGTATGAGTGAATGTAACTGGCTATGTATGTATGAGTGAATGTAACTGGCTATGTATGTATGTGTGTATGTATGAGTGAATGTAACTGGCTGTGTATGTATGTGTGAATGTAACTGGCTGTGTATGTATGAGTGAATGTAACTGGCTGTGTATGTATGAGTGAATGTAACTGGCTATGTATGTATGTATGTATGAGTGAATGTAACTGGCTGTGTATGTATGAGTGAATGTAACTGGCTGTGTATGTATGTGTGAATGTAACTGGCTGTGTATGTATGAGTGAATGTAACTGGCTGTGTATGTATGTGTGAATGTAACTGGCTGTGTATGTATGAGTGAATGTAACTGGCTGTGGATGTATGTGTGAATGGAACTGGCTGTGTATGTGGATGTATGTGTGAATGGAACTGGCTGTGTATGTGGCGTGTGTGAATGGAACTGGCTGTGTATGTGAGGTGGGTGTATGCGACTGTCTCCGTGCGTTTATGATATTGTGATGTGCCGTTGTCTGGCTCCTAAATTTTTTAGCTGGCTCCTAAAACTAAATTAAATTTGTCAAGCCCTGTATTAGACAGATGCATATATAGATAAAGATACAGGATGCATAGGTACAGATGTAGGCTATATGGACAGGTGCAGGATGCACAGGTACAGATATAAGATACAGGTATAGTAATGCATAGGTAAAGGTATAGATATAAGATAGATAAAGGTATAGGATGCATAGTTACCAGGGCCGGCCCAAGACATTGTGCTGCCTGGGGCGAAAAATGAAATGCTGCCCCCACCCCAAAAAAAATCCCACAGTCATAGTAATTTATACTAACATTAAACTTATCTGTAAGTAATAATTTAATGCAAGAACACCTCTATGTGCAAAATGATATGGTGCAATTATTGGCTGGCCATGATTAAAATGTTTGAGCATTTACACTTAATGTACAATATTTGGGTCATGTTATAGGTCAGGGGTCACATATTATGATTTGGAGAATTACACAGCCTAATTTCATTATGTTTGTTTTACCATTTCTTTCTTTCACCTCTTGGGTGGGCTCCTAGAACATTTTTTTTAATTTGTATTTGCCACTAAAACACTTCTTATATACATAATAATATATTTTTTATGATGAAAAGAGAGTAATGGTAAAACATTATTATGATAACAGGCTGTGCAATTCCCTAAAACATAATGTGACCAGTGACCTATAACAAAATCCACATAGATATAGTCAGTGTCAGAGGAGTTAACCCCTAGATTGCTTAACATATGTAGGCAGTGCCAGAGGAGTTAACCCCTGGATGGCTACACAGATATAGTCAGTGTCAGAGGAGTTAACCCCCAGATTGCTTAACATATGTAGGCAGTGTCAGAGCAGTTAGCCCCTTGGTGGCTACACAGATATAGTCAGTGTAAGAGGAGTTAACCCCTAGATTGCTTAACATATGTAGGCAGTGCCAGAGGAGTTAACCCCTGGATGGCTAGACAGATATAGTCAGTGTCAGAGGAGTTAACCCCTAGATTGCTTAACATATGTAGGCAGTGTCAGAGGAGTTAGCCCCTTGGTGGCTAGACAGATATAGGCAGTGTCAGAGGAGTTAGCCCCTTGGTGGCTAGACAGATATAGGCAGTGTCAGAGGAGTTAACCCCTTGGTGCCTAGACAGGTATAGGCAGTATCAGAGGAGTTAACCCCTTTATCCACAGACACTCACACACACTCTCACTCAGTGACACACACACACTCTCACTCACACTGACATGCTCTCACTCACACTGACATACACACACTCTCACTTACACTGATATACACACACACACGCTCACTCACACACACATGCTCTCTCTCACACCGACATACACACACATGCTCTCACTCACACCGACATACACACACATGCTCTCACTCACACCGACATACACACACATGCTCTCACTCACACCGACATACACGTTCCCTCACACCGACACACTCACGCTCACTCACACTGACATACACACACTGACATTCACACACACACTCTCACTCACACTGACACACACACACACTGACATACACACACACACACTCACTCACACTGACATACACACACACTCACTCACACTGACATACACACACTCTCACTCACTCACACTGACACACACACTGACATGCACACACACTCACACTGACATAGACATACACACACTCTCACTCACTCACACTGACACACACACTGACATGCACACACACTCACACTGACATAGACATACACACACTCTCACTCACTCACACTGACACACACACTGACATGCACACACACTCACACTGACATACACACACTCTCACTCACTCACACTGACATACACACACTCTCACTCACTCACACTGACATACACACACTCTCACTCACTCACTCACACTGACACACACACTGACATGCACACACACTCACACTGACATAGACATACACACACTCTCACTCACTCACACTGACATACACACACTCTCACTCACTCACACTGACACACTCACACTGACATACACACACTCTCACTCACTCACACTGACATACACACACTCTCACTCACTCACACTGACATACACACACTCTCACTCACTCACACTGACATACACACACTCTCACTCACTCTGACATACACACACTCTCACTCACTCACACTGACACACTCACACTGACATACACACACTCTCACTCACTCACACTGACATACACACACTCTCACTCACTCACACTGACACACTCACACTGACATACACACACTCACACTGACATACACACACTCTCACTCACTCACACTGACATACACACACTCTCACTCACTCACACTGACATACACTCACTCTGACACACTCACACTGACATACACACACACTCTCACTCACTCACACTGACATACACACACACTCTCACTCACTCACACTGACATACACACACTCTCACTCACTCACACTGACATACTCTCACTCACTCACACTGAAACTTACCTACTGTATGTATCTCTCTTTGCTTTGAGCCCTGTGTGAAAAAGGTCTCAGCCAATCACGGGAGGTTTCTGAACTCTCAGCCAATAAGGAGAGTTGATTGGCTGAGACCTTCTTCAATCAAGAAACACAGAAAAAAAAAAAAAAGACAGCTGCACGGAGGAGCAAAGTGCCGCCTCTGCCAGGATGCCGCCTGGGGCAGCTGCGCCACTCTGCCCCATTATAGGGCCGGCCCTGATAGTTACAGATATAGACTAGAGGTACAGGATGCATATAGATAGATTTGCCCTTTACCAATGAGCAGTAGGTATACAGTATATAAGAAAAAAGCTATAGGCATACCTATTAACCATTGCTTATATATGTATAGGGCATTTCAATATTTTTTTTATAAATGAATAAGAATAAGCTATTAGTATATTATGATATGCTTTAATGAATATTATAAAAAGTGAATATAAGCAATGAGCACTACAAACAATAAATAAGCAATATGCCCTATCCCTGAGGATTGAAGACGTGCTATAGCTGGTGTGCACTAGTGCATTTGGTACACAAAATGAATAAATACAATGGCACATTTTCAGACATAAGAATCCAAGGGATAATAGATATTTAATAAGAAAAGATCTCCCACAATTTGTAATACCTTTCAGTCGCTCAGAACCTTTTTAATTGTTAAAGTAAAGAGGAGTAGGAAGGGCAGTTTAATGTGCAAGTTTAGTATTTTTATAACAATGGCTATTGATATGATAATGATATAATACCACAGCATCAGATATCATCCCACCACACTAGATATATAGATCCACTGTACCAAATATAGATCCACTGTGCCAGACACAGATCCACAGCATCAGATATAAACCCACCACACTAGATATATAGATCCACTGTGCCAGATATAGATCCACAGCACCAGATATAAACTCACCACACTAGATATATAGATCCACTGTGCCAGATATGGATCCCCAGCATCAGATATAAACTCACCACACTAGATATATAGATCCACTGTGCCAGATATGGATCCCCAGCATCAGATATAAACTCACCACACTAGATATATAGATCCACTGTGCCAGATATGGATCCCCAGCATCAGATATAAACTCACCACACTAGATATATAGATCCACTGTGCCAGATATGGATCCCCAGCATCAGATATAAACTCACCACACTAGATATATAGATCCACTGTGCCAGATATAGATCCACAGCATCAGATATAAACCCACCACACTAGATATATAGATCCACTGTGCCAGATATGGATCCCCAGCATCAGATATAAACTCACCACACTAGATATATAGATCCACTGTGCCAGATATAGATCCACAGCATCAGATATAAACCCACCACACTAGATATATAGATCCACTGTGCCAGATATGGATCCCCAGCATCAGATATAAACTCACCACACTAGATATATAGATCCACTGTGCCAGATATAGATCCACAGCATCAGATATAAACTCACCACACTAGATATATAGATCCACTGTGCCAGATATAGATCCACAGCATCAGATATAAACCCACCACACTAGATATATAGATCCACTGTGCCAGATATAGATCCACAGCATCAGATATAAACTCACCACACTAGATATATAGATCCACTGTGCCAGATATAGATCCACAGCATCAGATATAAACCCACCACACTAGATATATAGATCCACTGTGCCAGATATAGATCCACAGCATCAGATATAAACCCACCACACTAGATATATAGATCCACTGTGCCAGATATAGATCCCCAGCATCAGATATAAACTCACCACACTAGATATATAGATCCACAGCATCAGATATAAACCCACCACACTAGATATATAGATCCACAGCATCAGATATAAACCCACCACACTAGATATTACAACAATGCACCAAATATAGATCTACTGTGCCAGATATACTGTAGGGCTGTTACCCATTCAATATGCCATTCCTTTGCCATTTAATATTACAGTATTTTGCCTATGAATATGCCATTCTTTTCCCATTTTAATATGCCAGGATTTTGCCAATTAATATGCCAGGATATTGCCAATTAATATGCCAGGATATTGCCAATTAATATGCCAGGATATTGCGAATTAATATGCCAGGATATTGCCAATTAATATGCCAGGATATTGCCATTTAATATGTCAGGATAGAGCCAATTAATATGCCAGGATATTGCCAATTAATATGCCAGGATATTGCCATTTAATATAAGGGCTATGTTAGATATAAGGACTAGGTGCTATATAAGGTCTGGGCTCTGTATAAGGGCTATGTTAGATATAAGGACTAGGTGCTATATAAGGTCTGGGCTCTGTATAAGGTCTATGTTTGATATAAGGACTAGGTGCTATATAAGGTCTGGGCTCTGTATAAGGGCTATGTTTGATATAAGGACTAGGTGCTATATAAGGTCTGGGCTCTGTTTAAGGGCTATGTTTGATATAAGGGGAGGTTCTGTATAAGGGCTATGTTTGATATAAGGACTAGGTGCTATATAAGGTCTGGGCTCTGTATAAGGGCTATGTTTGATATAAGGACTAGGTGCTATATAAGGTCTGGGCTCTGTATAAGGGCTATGTTAGATATAAGGACTAGGTGCTATATAAGGTCTGGGCTCTGTATAAGGGCTATGTTAGATATAAGGACTAGGTGCTATATAAGGTCTGGGCTCTGTATAAGGGCTATGTTAGATATAAGGGGAGGTTCTGTATAAGGGCTATGTTAGATATAATGACTAGGTGCTATATAAGGTCTGGGCTCTGTATAAGGGCTATGTTTGATATAAGGACTAGGTGCTATATAAGGTCTGGGCTCTGTTTAAGGGCTATGTTTGATATAAGGGGAGGTTCTGTATAAGGGCTATGTTTGATATAAGGACTAGGTGCTATATAAGGTCTGGGCTCTGTATAAGGGCTATGTTTGATATAAGGACTAGGTGCTATATAAGGTCTGGGCTCTGTATAAGGGCTATGTTAGATATAAGGACTAGGTGCTATATAAGGTCTGGGCTCTGTATAAGGGCTATGTTCGCTATAAGGACTAGGTGCTATATAAGGTCTGGGCTCTGTATAAGGGCTATGTTTGATATAAGGACTAGGTGCTATATAAGGTCTGGGCTCTGTATAAGGGCTATGTTAGATATAAGGACTAGGTGCTATATAAGGTCTGGGCTCTGTATAAGGGCTATGTTCGCTATAAGGACTAGGTGCTATATAAGGTCTGGGCTCTGTATAAGGGCTATGTTAGATATAAGGACTAGGTGCTATATAAGGTCTGGGCTCTGTATAAGGGCTATGTTAGATATAAGGGGAGGTTCTATATAAGGCATGGGTTCTCTATAAGGGTTAGGTGTGATATAAGGGTTAGGTTCTATATGAGAGCTATATAAGTACTATGTTGTATATAAGGAGTAGGTTGCTGTGCTCACTCTGCAGAGATACCACCTGGCTGAGCATGCCGGGAAATGGAGTTCACATAGATTTCATCATCATATTACAATTTCCCATAACAAAGATGGCACCCACTGTCCTCGTCACACTGATAGGGTGCGTGCGCATCCCTCTGTCAGTCTCCCTCTTATCCGCATGCGCACTGTGCTTATGGGCCGATATGGACGGTTGCGGAGGGAGGTTTGTGATTGGCTGTCTTTCTGGCGTGGCCCCGCCCCGTGCTCTCCAGCATGTTGGAGTCTGTGTCCTTGTGTATCATACGTTTGGATTCTCTGGTGGGAGAAGACGCAATGTGCGGGGGTCTCCGCCGCCTGACAGGTAAGGGGAGCACGTGTGCGGGGACTGACCATTAAACCCGGGGCGCCTGGCAGCTACTAAACCAACAATGTATATACAGTGCCAGGGACTGACCATTAAACCCGGGGCGCCTGGCAGCTACTAAACCAACAATGTATATACAGTGCCAGGGACTGACCATTAAACCCGGGCCGCCTGGCAGCTACTAAACCAACAATGTATATACAGTGCCAGGGACTGACCATTAAACCCGGGGCGCCTGGCAGCTACTAAACCAACAATGTATATACAGTGCCAGGGACTGACCATTAAACCCGGGGCGCCTGGCAGCTACTAAACCCTGTATATACAGTGCCAGGGACTGTCCATTAAACCCGGGGCGCCTGGCAGCTACTAAACCAACACAGTATATACAGTGCCAGGGACTGACCATTAAACCCGGGGCGCCTGGCAGCTACTAAACCAACAATGTATATACAGTGCCAGGGACTGACCATTAAACCCGGGGCGCCTGGCAGCTACTAAACCAACACAGTATATACAGTGCCAGGGACTGACCATTAAACCCGGGGCGCCTGGCAGCTACTAAACCAACAATGTATATACAGTGCCAGGGACTGACCATTAAACCCGGGGCGCCTGGCAGCTACTAAACCAACAATGTATATACAGTGCCAGGGACTGACCATTAAACCCGGGGCGCCTGGCAGCTACTAAACCAACAATGTATATACAGTGCCAGGGACTGACCATTAAACCCGGGGCGCCTGGCAGCTACTAAACCAACAATGTATATACAGTGCCAGGGACTGACCATTAAACCCGGGGCGCCTGGCAGCTACTAAACCAACACTGTATATACAGTGCCAGGGACTGACAATTAAACCCGGGGCGCCTGGCAGCTACTAAACCAACACAGTATATACAGTGCCAGGGACTGACCATTAAACCCGGGGCGCCTGGCAGCTACTAAACCAACACAGTATATACAGTGCCAGGGACTGACCATTAAACCCGGGGCGCCTGGCAGCTACTAAACCAACAATGTATATACAGTGCCAGGGACTGACCATTAAACCCGGGGCGCCTGGCAGCTACTAAACCAACACTGTATATACAGTGCCAGGGACTGACCATTAAACCCGGGGCGCCTGGCAGCTACTAAACCAACACGGTATATACAGTGCCAGGGACTGACCATTAAACCCGGGGCGCCTGGCAGCTACTAAACCAACAATGTATATACAGTGCCAGGGACTGACCATTAAACCCGGGGCGCCTGGCAGCTACTAAACCAACACAGTATATACAGTGCCAGGGACTGTCCATTAAACCCGGGGCACCTGGCAGCTACTAAACCAACACTGTATATACAGTGCCAGGGACTGTCCATTAAACCCGGGGCGCCTGGCAGCTACTAAACCAACAATGTATATACAGTGCCAGGGACTGTCCATTAAACCCGGGGCGCCTGGCAGCTACTAAACCAACAATGTATATACAGTGCCAGGGACTGACCATTAAACCTGGGGCGCCTGGCAGCTACTAAACACTGTATATACAGTGCCAGGGACTGACCATTAAACCCGGGCCGCCTGGCAGCTACTAAACCAACAATGTATATACAGTGCCAGGGACTGACCATTAAACCCGGGGCGCCTAGCAGCTACTAAACCAACACTGTATATACAGTGCCAGGGACTGTCCATTAAACCCGGGGCGCCTGGCAGCTACTAAACCAACACTGTATATACAGTGCCAGGGACTGTCCATTAAACCCGGGGCGCCTGGCAGCTACTAAACCAACACTGTATATACAGTGCCAGGGACTGTCCATTAAACCCGGGGCGCCTGGCAGCTACTAACCCTGTATATACAGTGCCAGGGACTGACCATTAAACCCGGGCGCCTGGCAGCTACTAAACCAACAATGTATATACAGTGCCAGGGACTGTCCATTAAACCCGGGCGCCTGGCAGCTACTAAACCAACAATGTATATACAGTGCCAGGGACTGACCATTAAACCTGGGGCGCCTGGCAGCTACTAAACACTGTATATACAGTGCCAGGGACTGACCATTAAACCCGGGCCGCCTGGCAGCTACTAAACCAACAATGTATATACAGTGCCAGGGACTGACCATTAAACCCGGGGCGCCTAGCAGCTACTAAACCAACACTGTATATACAGTGCCAGGGACTGTCCATTAAACCCGGGGCGCCTGGCAGCTACTAAACCAACACTGTATATACAGTGCCAGGGACTGTCCATTAAACCCGGGGCGCCTGGCAGCTACTAAACCAACACTGTATATACAGTGCCAGGGACTGTCCATTAAACCCGGGCGCCTGGCAGCTACTAACCAACACTGTATATACAGTGCCAGGGACTGTCCAGTAAACCTAGGGTGGCTGGCAGCTACTAACCAACACTGTATATACAGTGCCAGGGACTGTCCAGTAAACCCAGGGTGGCTGCAGCTACTAAACCCTGTATATACAGTGCCAGGGACTGTCCATTAAACCCGGGGCGCCTGGCAGCTACTAAACCAACAATGTATATACAGTGCCAGGGACTGTCCAGTAAACCCAGGGTGGCTGGCAGCTACTAACCCTCTATGCAGTGCCAGGGACTGTCCAGTAAACCCAGGGTGGCTGGCGGCTACTAACCCTCTATATACAGTGCCAGGGACTGTCCAGTAAACCCAGGGTGGCTGGCAGCTACTAACCCTCTATATACAGTGCCAGGGACTGTCCAGTAAACCCAGGGTGGCTGGCAGCTACTAACCCTCTATATACAGTGCCAGGGACTGTCCAGTAAACCCAGGGTGGCTGGCAGCTACTAACCCTCTATATACAGTGCCAGGGACTGTCCAGTAAACCCAGGGTGGCTGGCAGCTACTGACCCTCTATATACAGTGCCAGGGACTGTCCAGTAAACCCAGGGTGGCTGGCAGCTACTGACCCTCTATATACAGTGCCAGGGACTGTCCAGTAAACCCAGGGTGGCTGGCAGCTACTAACCCTCTATATACAGTGCCAGGGACTGTCCAGTAAACCCAGGGTGGCTGGCAGCTACTAACCCTCTATATACGGTGCCAGGGACTGTCCAGTAAACCCAGGGTGGCTGGCAGCTACTAACCCTCTATATACAGTGCCAGGGACTGTCCAGTAAACCCAGGGTGGCTGGCAGCTACTAACCCTCTATATACAGTGCCAGGGACTGTCCAGTAAACCCAGGGTGGCTGGCAGCTACTGACCCTCTATATACAGGATCATTGAGTAATCCGCAGTTTCTATGGTGACTGCTCCACGTTTAGACCTTTGCCCAGATTATCTCTCTGTACAGAGCCGGTGCCTACGCTGCTGCTGGATGTTTCTTATACTGACCCTATTGATAAGGGATCAAGTGAATCACTGTCTGTTCTACACTCCTGGTACAATGAACCTGCTGATCAAGGTGACTGTCATGATCTGGTGGGTGATCTAGTGGATTACTGCTTGGTACCCTGGGGGTGACCACCTTGTCATGCACAGGATCCACTGATAAAGCATCTCTCCAGTTCAGCTAATGCCTGGTAAAGTTGAAGGGGTTTTTTTTTCAGGGGAGGGGGGGGGGGATCCGGCCGAATGGGAGCATTTTCCCAATTCTGCTACTTTGACCTTCTGCATGAAATTGCCTTCTCAATTCCCTCGTTCATGGATATAGCCATAGGTTTGTTGTGTGCCAGTCCTGTCTGTTACGGCATGTATAATGTGAGTAGGTTCTCTACAGGGGAGTATAGAATACAGCACCCTATAGCTCATTATACAGTTAAAGCCTAAAAATCCTATAATAATAAATATATATATATATCCATGTATTTATTCTACCTGTATTCACCTTTTGCAGGATTCTTTCCCTAGGATCCATCCTACTCTCCTGCAGTCCCCAGCCTCAGCGGTGCTTTGTGTAGGATTGCGTGTAACACACGTGTGCCTGAGTTGGCATCACATGGTGCTCAGTGTGTGACTCCTTGCACAGGTGTGTGCCTCTACATGTAACATGCATGTGCTGCATGCAAATACATGTGAGGTCAGTGTTAAAGGGACAGTATCACCTGAACATTGTTCATACTGTGATTATAGAGCGTAAAAAAATGATCTGTACACTGAATTAGCAACATTTAAAGAGCCATAAATAGGAGCCATAGGTAAAATGAGCAAATCGGACGGGACATTGTAATAGTGTTACATGGTGACTGCCCCAGCAGTGATCTGGATAAATCACACCCATTATTAAATAGTTTGGACCCTCCTGTTGTACATGGTGAGTGTAACACTATCTTTGTTACACGTCCCCCCGGCAGGGGGGGGGGGGGCTGGCTCTTCCTTCATTCATGAAAAGGTTTGAATTATTTAATGGGAGATTGTATCCAGCTCTGCTACATGGGCCTTTAATCGACAATTAAACGTAATTCTCTTTTCACCATTGGAAGGTGAGCTTTTGTTAGTCTGAGGGTACACGTTTGATAGTACATGCCAGTTTGTCCTGCCATGTTTCCCTGGGAGGCAGGCCGCATGGTCAGGTCGGCTAGTTCAGAGAGACCCCTGCATTGTTACATGGGATCGCCAGAATAAAGCTCTGCTGATCCCATGTAAAAACCAGCCCCGCCAACCTGTGAGTATCTCTAGATACATGTCGGATTTATTTGGGGAAAGGAGACATTTTTTTTTTATCCCTTGCTTTTAAAGAAGCAAATGTAAAAAAAAAAACAAAAAAATGTTTGCATTTCCCTTCTCAATTCCCTGCAATTCTCTAAACCTGATTAAAGCACCGTTGGATGGTCTCCTGCCCCCGGATTTGGAAATCTCTGCCGTCCTAGCTTTTGGCGAGTCCAATTCCCATTATGTTCAGCCGGACATGCAGAGATTGTCCATGTAATAACGTCTGTTGTGGGCCGGTCTCCATGTGTGATCCGTGTGCTGGCAGATCTGTAGCCCTCGGGCAGGATGTCTGCGGTGAGAGTCTAATAAATACAGACGTACAGGAGCAAGGCCGCCCGTCACACGTCTCCTCCTGGCCTTCGCCGGTCCTGACTTCAGTTTCAAAACACAGCCACATGTGAGGCCACGTGCACTGCTGGCTTCAGCACACGTCTGGAGGGAGGTTTGTTTGTTTTGTTTGTTTTAAAACAAGCTTTTATTATTTAAAGGGACCAAGAATCTACACATTATAGTAGCGGAATTACATGCAACTGCGGGAATAAGGTGAACATGTTACATGTGTCTCCTATCACATCACCTGCGACTTGATATGCAAATTAACAGTGGGAATGTGTCATTTGCATATGGAGTCTCAGGTGATGTCGTAAACAGACTCCACAGACACATTTTAAAACATTTTTCACGTGTGACAACGTGAGCACATCAGGACAAACCGTCCCGTGGAAGACCATGGCCACGCCATGCAGGAAACATGGCGTGCGGGCGAATTAAATGTCATGGCCGCGGCACAAAGCAGTAAATCAAAATCCCACAATCTCCCTGTACTGGGGAGGAAGCTGCTGGACATACACTGTGGTCTTGGCACAAACGCATACCAACCCCTGGAAATTCATACCTGAAGCATAACTCAGTTACTGCCCTTTTTTGTAAATAATAATATTATTTGACACAATACAAAAGGATGGTATCTTCTAAAAAATATATCATTATGTGGGTGCCGTCAATAAGAGGGATATTACAGCTAAACTCAAACACCGCAGAAGTGTTAAAACAGCCACTGCCCAGCACGGTAAAACCTTGGCAAACAGTCCAGCAGTTGCTTGCAGTGTGTAGACTATTTTTAATCACTTTGCACGCCCGACAGTCACAGGACAAGCCATGCCAGGTGACAGAGCATTTTCAGTTTGTATAAAGGAGCTTCCATCAGGAACCTAGTACTGTGTCATCCCCTGGGGAAGGGTTACACTGAGAGGGTCCCTGCTTTGGGTGTAAATCCCTGATGGGTGAGGAGCCAAGCCTTTATCTCAGACCAGTGAGGTCAGTAAAGAGATGAAAGGTCAGCTACAGGGGATTTTCCACATTGCCCTCTGACAATGTGTCCCTCTAACCAGAGATACTGGTCTGCACAGCTAGTAAATCACATTTCTAGTAAATCAGGATTCCCATTTTTTTTTTCTCTTCTTTCAAATCTTTGTTTTATTTGTTTTTCTAATTATAACATTTAACACAGTTATACACAACTTACAATAATATACATTTATATACATAAAAAGCTCTCCTAGAACAGGAAAATTTAAGTAGAAAAGGAAAATAAAACAGAAAATAAAGAAAAAGAAAAGAAGGAAAAAAAAAAAAAAGGGATTCCCATTTAAAAGGCTGTACTGGGATATTTTTTTAATCTTATTATTATTATTATTATTTTATATATATGAAACTCCCTGCTATTCCAACTGAAAATGCAAAGTAATTAACCCTTTAAGGACCAGGGATTTTCCTGGGCCAAGGACCAGAGCGTTTTTCAATTTTTAATACGCGGTTTTTGAAACATAAATTTCCTCTCTCTCATTTAACGTACCCATACAAGTTATATGTTGTTTTTTAGAGGACAGGTAGAGCTTTCTTTTGATACCCTATACATAAAAATGATTTACATTTTAGTATTAAAAAATACATATAAAAGAGGAAATTTTTGAGGAAAAAAAAGTTTTTCGCCATTATTTTCCCAATAATAAGCTACATAACTAGTGCAACACTAACCCACTTATCCCCCCTAATTAACTAACTAATAAAAAAGAAAAATATTGGTTCCCAAACCCCCCATAACAAAAAAGACAGAAAAAAACTCTGAAGAGTGCGATGTCAGATCAGTAAAAATCATGCAACAGGCATGCAGGGGTTAAATTTTTTTTAAATAAATATATTAAAATTACCTTTTATTTATTCAAAAAAACTTTATAAATTGTAAAAATAAAAAAATCTGTTAAAAAAAAAACTAAATGAGGTCCATAAAGTGGAAGGAAACTGATCACAGTTAAAAACTGTGATCAGCAATGAAAGGGTTAATTTTTTTTTTACCTCTGTGTATGTAATTAATTTATTTTTACTTACAGGTCACTCTCTGTGCTTCACTATAAGAATGTGAAGCACAGGGAGTGAATTAGAGGCAAAGTCAGTGTGTGAACACACTGACTTTGCCATCTAATTTGCATGTTATCGCGGTGATTGAGCAATCACTGCGATCACATGCCCGGAAACTGACCGATCGGGTCCAGGAGCTTTGCCTCGGAGCGCACCGCCGGCTAGACTGCATGACGAGTTAACTCGTCATAAGGTCGCGAAGGGGTTAAGAGACAACTGTCAGCAAAAAATAGAAAACAAACAAAGTATCTCATCAGACTGGAAACAAAGGAAAATCGGAGCCAACCTTGTAAAACCAACATGTCCGCCCCCTGGCCCCATGCTTTATTTGCATTCTATCTTATCAGCGGGCGGACATGTTGGTTTTAGAATGCTGGCTCAGATGTTCCTTTTGTTACCAGTCCGATGAAGGAAGATCTGACCCAAGATTGTAAACATGTCCACCTCCCAGGAGACCGATAGGTAATGAGGTACTTTTATTCTTTCATTAAACCATTTCTAGATAAAATTTCTACCATTCCTGCGATTATTTTTTTTTTTTTTAAACATAAGTCAATTTTTACGCATGTCCTTTTTATTCTGAGAAGCTGATAAATGACTAGATTTAGTTTTTCCCAATGCTTGTTAGAAGTTACCCTGTTAGTTATATCCCCCCCCCTAGCCAACCTGGAAGTCCAATATTTTGCATTACAGCAGTTTGCGTTCTCAGTTCTGCTAACGCTATGTAGAGATATGTTATATATAAATATGTATGTATATTTTATCCTCTACATACACTGTATAACGCTTCTCTATACATGGACGCTATCATGGTGGGTAAAACCTTGCATATTGTTCTATATGTGTAAAACCATACATTATGGACCCATGTTTGTAATTATGCTATGATCTGGGCAATTCTGGGGGTGTATAGAAATGTCTTGTAGTGTTACCATTATTGGCCAAAGAGCTCTAGCACCACCCACAGACTTGCATCATGCCAGCCTCTCCTTCCTTCCTTGTGGTCATGAGTCGCTACCGACTTAAAGGATTTCCACTGTTTTGCTACTTGCCTGTTAAGCAGTGAGACCTCTTAATCACGCTTTTTGAATTGCTTGCACTGAATAGACCTGACCTTAACTCCTTCTTTCCTACTTCTCATTCCATGCATACAGCTGTATGCTCAGCCATTTTTGTGATGTATAGCTTGTACACGCTTCCCTGCGGTATAGATCATTCTGGGTCGATTGGGCAATGCAATGACCTTCCCAGACCTTCCCATATACACTTACCAGGCATCATTTTAATTTTGTTTTGAAACACTGTTCATTTTTTCTTTGATTTTCCTCCCAGACTCCAGTTACATGCTGAGAGCTGAGTGGGAGGATCACTAAAAGCTGAGTATTATAAAGTGGCAAACCTACCCAGGCAAACTCCGTATCTGTGGAAGTGAAACTCCATCACCTAAAAATGTGTTTTATAATATCTAGAGAATGAAATTAGTTATAAATTGGGTTTGAATGCATGGATCTATACATTGAGTGAGAGGAAATGCATGGATCTATACATTGAGTTAGCGGAAATGCATGGATCTATACATTGAGTGAGAGGAAATGAGAGGAAATGCATGGATCTATACATTGAGTTAGCGGAAATGCATGGATCTATACATTGAGTTAGCGGAAATGCATGGATCTATACATTGAGTTAGCGGAAATGCATGGATCTATACATTGAGTGAGAGGAAATGAGAGGAAATGCATGGATCTATACATTGAGTTAGCGGAAATGCATGGATCTATACATTGAGTGAGAGAAAATGAGAGGAAATGCATGGATCTATACATTGAGTGAGAGGAAATGCATGGATCTATACATTGAGTGAGAGGAAATGCATGGATCTATACATTGAGTGAGAGAAAATGAGAGGAAATGCATGGATCTATACATTGAGTGAGAGAAAATGAGAGGAAATGCATGGATCTATACATTGAGTTAGCGGAAATGCATGGATAGAGAGAAAATATCATTTATTGCACTTTAATATGCATTAAAAAGTGAATCTGGATCTAGCAGGGATTATGGGAATCCAGGGTAAATATTTCTAATGGCTGCTGCACTGCTGGATTTTGAATTACTAGAAGGTTATTACGTTGGACCTCTCGAGAGGTCAGAGATCAGTGAACTTTCTAATCCAGTCACCTCCGAGGGGGGCTGCTCTTTTGGCATCGTTGATTGTTCTTCAGTAGCGTTACACAAGTTAAAACTGCCCCCACGAATAAGAAGAAGTCACTTCCGTCTCTTCTGATGCTTGACACCCCCTAGAGGCAGTTAGCAGCGTTACATGGGGGGGGGGAGCTAAGGGTTAGAGTTCGATACAGGGTTACAGATGAGTTAAGGTCAGAAGGGTTAGATTTAGGGTTGAGGTAAAAAGGTCACCGGAGGATAAAATGGTTACGAAACAAAAAAACAATACTTTTGGTTATTTCTCTATAAATTACAAAAAAAACCCATGTAAACATGCATATTTCTAATCTCGGGACAACATTTTGTAACTATTTAGACGGGGTCTTTTTTTTTTTTTACCGTTTTGTAATTGTGAAAAGATTTTTTTAAGGTCAAAGTTAGAGTTTTTTTTAGTTTTGTTTTATTATTTTATTCCTCATATTTTATCATTTCTTTACAGTAAATTGATACGATGAAAGCAATGGTTAAAACTGTATATAACGTGTGGGTACATTAAATGAGAGCGGAAATGTGCAGCTAAACACAAGCAAAAAAGGGTTAACTACTAACTAGTTTATAATAGTTATTGTCTGTAGTCTGGTATTCGCCCACCCCCCAGCGCTGTTTCCGTCCCTCCTAGAGGTAACCTCAGGTACTGCGGTCTGCCATGGTAAGCCACTTCATGCTGTAGACCAATCCACATGTATTTATGTTTTTCAGCATTTCTTGCGATCTAGCCTTTTTTTATTTTAATTAACACGTCCCTGTGGGGATTTGCGTATGTGGAAGGGATTAAGTCATGTGATTCAGTCTCTGGCGGTCTGTTCTATAGGTGGTCAGCGTTTACTTTAAGATTAGAGAGATCAGGTACACTCTCTGCAGGGTGGGATAAATCAGATTATAATAATATCATGTATGGGCACGCCGGATTAAAGCTCCGCTAATCTTAAAGGACAACACAACTTTGGTTTTGGTGGTTTTTTTCCACTTGTCCTTCTAGTACAGGTTGCGTATCCCTTATACAACATGCCTGGGACTAGAAGTATTTCAGATAATCTCAGCTCTCATGAAATCCAGTAATATGTAAATAAATCACTGTTACTGTGATTTTTAGCTGTGATGTGAGGCATCGTTGGGAACCAGCCGTTGGCGTGTCAGGTCTGCACACGTGTCATTGTATGACCCTTTGTGGGCGAATCCGAGCATGCATGGAAAGGCTAGATCACAGCTTAAGGGGGGCTGCACACTGAATACACGGCTTTGCGTTTTCTATTCTGAAGGGTGGGTGGAATTTGCAACTTGTGGCCACATCTGAAAATATTTGGCTAACTGATAATTTGGGTAAGAGATACTAGACCTTTATCGAAGATCTTGTGAAAAATGAACTGTCTCTGGTATGAGGGAATGAGGATAGAGTGCCATGTACTTGTGTTAGGTCATGGCATTAATCCTCGGGCTGGCAGCTGCCATGCTTATCTGTGTTGATTGATCTTTGCACACAAGACTCTCTCTTTGCTAGTGCAGAGACCCCCCCCCCCCCCCCCTCAATACAGACCCCAATCAGAGCCACCACTCTGATTGGTTGTACGCACACTGACGGCGCTCTGTCAGGTCTTGGGTCAGAGCTGCAAGTCATCCCATGTGTATCTATAAAGAGGCATGTTTGGTTCAGGCATGCATGCTTCCTCTGAGCAAATAATACAACTTTAATTCTCCTTTAAGGAGCAAAGGGAGGGGGAGAGAAGGAGAAAATCTATTTATTGTTTTTGGTGTTATTAAGTTTTGTTTGGTTTTACCCCAGACTCTGCGTTAGTTATTGTCTGCCACTTCAGTATTCATTGCTGCTTGATACTGCGTTTTAAATAAAATACAAAATGCATAACTGAACAATGGGCAAAAACCCCTCAATCTGATCGGATCCTGTGTGTGCATCAGCAGTATGTAGTCACAGGGTATCTGCTGCTCTCATTAAAGCGTTTGTGTGCTTTGAAGCTCTTACGGACTGTCAGTGTCAGGGGTCCCATTATTATAACTGCCCCTTGTGGGTTAATGCACTTCAATAAAAGAGTAGTAGATATGTGCCCTATCCTTCCAGGGGAGGTATTAAACTAATTCTAGAAGGCCTTTGCATAAGGCAGTCCTAATAAACCCCTTTTTATTTTAGTTATATAAAGGGTGCAGTTCTGCCAGGTTTCATTTCTTTACATTGTACAAGTGCTTGACATATATGTAATGTACCTTGCAGATGTGTGCGCTGTGCAGACCCTGTGCTAATATAGGGCTTGACAAATTGAATGTCATTTTAAGAGCCAGACAACAGCACATACACACAATAATGCGGCCGAACGGCAGCTCTTTAATTATCTTTAAAGATAAGAGGGGATCATGTGTCGGCCCTCCCTGCTGCTTTACCTCATTGCATTGAGGAGACACTTCTGCTTGCAGCCTGGTCTGAGCCTCTCACACAGGCACAGGCCATCTTAAAGTGTAGAGTTGCTGAGCGCTGGGATGTCCCGTAAAACCCGACGCTGACACTCTAAAGCGCTGTACGCGAGGGAGCGTTGCAGGCAGTCTATGCAGCACACAACCTGCTCCTTATCACCCCACCAAAATAACTGTCTCTGTGTCGAGGGGCTCCATGTGGCTGGCAATACCCAGACGCCCTGTGCTAATAGCCATATCTATCAAATATAGTATCGGGCTGCTTAACCCAGACTCCAGCCAAATCCTGAGAGGTGAGTGGGAGGATCAGCAGAAGCTGGAAACCAAATATTCGTGAGTAAAATATAATACATCCATTTTAATCCTGAGTATAGGGCGTTGGTCAAGGAACCAAAGGGAGGGGGGTTATTTGGCGTTTGACTCGTCTCTATTGGTCAGATTGTCATCGGTTCTATAAGGCGTTCATTTACATCTGTTTTCACTTGATGAAGGATTGAAATGGCGTCTTGTAGTAGCGTGTGAGCGGGAGTCGCTGTGCGAGGCTGCAGCTGGAACACGCTGTAAGGGTTTAATCCTGATTTCGGCAGTGCCTGCGTCACTGATACGTGGCTTGCTGTCTAGATAATGACTGTGCAGAAGTAATTATACCCTTCAGTAATAATACCATGGAAATGGGACGCAGCCTCCTCTGGGCGCAGGTCACACTGATTGCTGGAAGATTTCTGATGCGCCCAGCAGCATCTTATGATGCCAGCTGCTCTTACTGCATAATAGCAATGTGACACTGGCAGATAAGAACCATTCACACCATCTAGCCTACCAATTTCTACCTCTACAAAAAAAAATCTGAATACTTTATGTCCCTGACCTTATCTTATATCTAGGATAGCCTTATACCTATCCCATGCATGCTTAAACTCCTTCACTGTATTAACCTCTACCACTTCTACTGGAAGTCTATTCCATACATCCACTACCCTCTCAGTAATGTAATACTTTCATAAGTCCCTGGCCTTATCTTATATCTAGGATAGCCTTATACCTATCCCATGCATGCTTAAACTCCTTCACTGTATTAACCTCTACCACTTCTACTGGAAGTCTATTCCATACATCCACTACCCTCTCAGTAATGTAATACTTTCATAAGTCCCTGGCCTTATCTTATATCTAGGATAGCCTTATACCTATCCCATGCATGCTTAAACTCCTTCACTGTATTAACTTCTACCACTTCTACTGGAAGTCTATTCCATACATCCACTACCCTCTCAGTAATGTAATACTTTCATAAGTCCCTGGCCTTATCTTATATCTAGGATAGCCTTATACCTATCCCATGCATGCTTAAACTCCTTCACTGTATTAACCTCTACCACTTCTACTGGAAGTCTATTCCATACATCCACTACCCTCTCAGTAATGTAATACTTTCATTAGCCCCTGCCCTTATCGTATATATAGGATAGCCTTATACCTATCCCATGCATGCTTAAACTCCTTCACTGTATTAACCTCTACCACTTCTACTGGAAGTCTATTCCATACATCCACTACCCTCTCAGTAATGTAATACTTTCATTAGCCCCTGCCCTTATCGTATATATAGGATAGCCTTATACCTATCCCATGCATGCTTAAACTCCTTCACTGTATTAACCTCTACCACTTCTACTGGAAGACTATTCCATACATCCACTACACTCTCAGTAATGTAATACTATCATTAGTCCCTGGCCTTATCTTATATCTAGAATAGCCTTATACCTATCCCACGCATGCTTAAACTTCTTCACTGTATTATCCTCTACCACTTCTACTGGAAGACTATTCCCTGCATCCACTACCCTATCAGCAAAGTAATACTTTCATTAGTCCCTGGCCTTATCTTATATCTAGGATAGCCTTATACCTATCCCATGCATGCGTAAACTCCTTCACTGTATTAACCTCTACCTCTTCTACTGGCAGGCTATTCCATACATCCACTACCCTCTCAGTAAAGTAATACTTCCTGATATTACTTTTAAATCGTTGCCCCTCTAATTTAAGACTATGTCCTCTAGTTGTGGTAGTTTTTCTTCTTTTAAATATACTCTCTTCCTTTACTGTGTTGATTCCCTTTATGTATTTAAATGTTTCTACCATATCCCACCTGTTACGTCTTTCCTCCAAGCTATACATGTTAAGACAGGGCTCGACAAACCCCGGGCGCCAGGTCGCCATGGCGACCTGGAAATGGAGCCTGGCGCCCGGGGGCCGTTGCCCTAATGTTCCCCTTGCCGCTGCCATCCGTCTTTTGCAGCGCGAGGGGACAGACAGCAAGCTCCGCCCCCTCGCACAACACGTGTGTGAGTGTTCAGCCGAAAGAGCCATGAGGATCGGCTGCGGCACGAATGTTCCCCCTCCCCAGCAATGAGGTAAGGCAGCAGGGAGGGGAAACATTCGTGCCGCAGCCGATCTTCATGGCTCTTTCGGCTAAGTGCTGTGTTGTCAAGAGACGACACCCAGAACTCAGAAGTTATGAAGAGAAAAAAAACTTATATGTTTGAGTTGTATATGTGAAGTGTGGGGGAGGGATGTATATGTGAAGGGGGGGGGGTGTATATGTGAAGGGGGGGGGTGTATATGTGAAGGGGAGGTATATATGTGTGAAGTGTGGGGGGGAGGTGTATATGTGAAGGGGGGGGGGTGTATATGTGAAGGGGAGGTATATATGTGTGAAGTGTGGGGGGGAGGTGTATATGTGAAGGGGAGGTATATATGTGAAGTGTGGGGGGGAGGTGTATATGTGAAGGGGGGGTATATATGTGAAGTGTGGGGGAGATGTATATGTGAAGGGGGGGGGTATATATGTGAAGTGTGGGGGGGGAGGTGTATATGTGAAGGGGGGTATATATGTGAAGTGTGGGGGGGCTGTATATGTGAAGGGGGGGTATATATGTGTGAAGTGTGGGGGGGCTGTATATGTGAAGGGGGGGTATATATGTGTGAAGTGTGGGGGGAGGTGTATATGTGAAGGGGCGGTATATATGTGTGAAGTGTGGGGGGAGGTGTATATGTGAAGGGGGGGTATATATGTGTGAAGTGTGGGGGGAGGTGTATATGTGAAGGGGGGAGGGATGTATATGTGAAGGGGGTATATATGTGTGAAGTGTGTGGGGAGGCGTGTATGTGAAGGGGGGGAGGGATGTATATGTGAAGTGTGGGGTGGGAGATGTATATGTGTGGGGGGAGGTGTATATGTGAAGGGGGGGTATATATGTGTGGGGGAGGTGTATATGTGAAGGGGGTATATATGTGAGGTGTGGGGGGAGGTGTATATGTGAAGGGGGGGTATATATGTGTGGGGGAGGTGTATATGTGAAGGGGGTATATATGTGAGGTGTGGGGGGAGGTGTATATGTGAAGGGGGGGTATATATGTGTGGGGGAGGTGTATATGTGAAGGGGGTATATATGTGAGGTGTGGGGGGAGGTGTATATGTGAAGGGGGGGTATATATGTGTATATGTGAAGTGGGTTGGTGTGTGGGGTGTATATGTGACGTGGGTTGGTGTGTGTGGGGTGTATATGTGACGTGGGTTGGTGTGTGTGTGTTTATGAATTGCGTGATTGTCTGGCTCCTAAAAAATTTTGCTGGCTCCTAGAATAAAATTAAATTTGTCAAGCCCTGTGTTAAGATGCTTTAACCTTTCCTGGTAAGTCTTATCCTGCATCAAGCTAGAGAATCACTAATGTGCCTGATCTGCTGGTAAAATATTATTGTTAATGTTATTTCTGTAGGTATTTCATTAGCTTTAATTTGAGAACAATTGCTGCCGTAAATGACGATTCATCCAAAAAATGTACTGTTCAATTGAAAAATGTCATCATGTGTAGGCCTTTTATTAAAGCATTTCTATTTAAAAGAATACATATATCTTATTTAGCTCTCTTTGCTCTTTATAGCTCTCTCAGGTGGCGGACATGTTGGTTCGAATCTTTGCTCCGTACGGCTTTCTCAGGGGGCGGACATGTTATTTATATTCTTGCTCTATCATGGGAAGGACATGTTGTTTAGAATCTTTGCTCTGTATAGATCTATCAGGGGGCGGACATGTTGTTTAGAGTCTTTGCTCTGTATAGCTCTATCAGGGGCGGACATGTTGTTTAGAGTCTTTGCTCTGTATAGCTCTATCAGGGGGCGGACATGTTGTTTAGAGTCTTTGCTCTGTATAGATCTATCAGGGGCGGACATGTTGTTTAGAGTCTTTGCTCTGTATAGCTCTATCAGGGGCGGACATGTTGTTTAGAATCTTTGCTCTGTATAGCTCTATCAGGGGGCGGACATGTTGTTTAGAGTCTTTGCTCTGTATAGATCTATCAGGGGCGGACATGTTGTTTAGAGTCTTTGCTCTGTATAGCTCTATCAGGGGCAGGTATGTTGGTTAGAATCTTTGGTCAGATCCTTCTTCATCCGAACCAAGGTGACAGAAGATCTAAACCGAGATTGTCCGCCATGGGGGCTGAAACGTACGTATGTGGTTTGCTGTGTTCCTCGTGTAGAGGGTACTAGCCATGCATTTCGGGTCTGCACTGCCCTTATGGGTGGGATCAGTCTGATATGCTAATGGAGTGGTTCCTCTGCAATGGTGAAAACAGGCAAAACATGGAATTGCTCTCCCGAGTAGGTATTATCCTACAAGACAGACTATTGCAGTGCTGCTTGTTCTCGGGCATTGTAGCACCCACCCCCCTCTTTGTCGCAGTTTTACTTCCCTCCCTGTTAGTCAGCCATGTTGCTCAGTTAGCCAAGCAAGGCATGCAGTATATACTGGGCGCAGAGTAAGATGCAGAATATCCCTAAATATAATATGGGATGATGCCATTAAAACAAATCCCTTGTCCAATGGAGTGTCTGCAGTAAAGCCCAGCAGTGTACTTTATTTCTACACAGTCATTCTTAATCTAAATAGCTAGATTAAATAGTTAATTAGTGCCTTGAAAGGTTAATCAGTATGAGGCTAACAGGCCATTATATGTCACACTGATTATTCTCAAAATATTACATTGGAATTTCTCTATTGCCCATCCTGCATTATATTGCTAATCTTGCCTGTGATATAACCATAATCCAGTAGTGCTATGTGTGCACTCTGCTACCTTTCTAAAGGGTGGAAACATGTATTGGTGCATTGGGTGTGAGGTACACACACACTCCCCGAGCCTCACTCCTGCACCTCCTGTAACCCACACTCCCCGAGCCTCACTCCTGCTCCCCGCACCTCCTGTAACCCACACTCCCTGAGCCTCACTCCTGCTCCTCCTGTAACCCACACTCACTGAGCCTCACTCCTGCTCCCCGCACCTCCTGTAACCCACACTCCTCGAGCCTCACTCCTGCTCCCCGCACCTCCTGTAACCCACACTCCCCGAGCCTCACTCCTGCTCCCCGCACCTCCTGTAACCCACACTCCCCGAGCCTCACTCCTGCTCCCCGCACCTCCTGTAACCCACACTCCTCAAGCCTCACTCCTGCTCCCCGCACCTCCTGTAACCCACACTCCTCAAGCCTCACTCCTGCTCCTCCTGTAACCCACACTCACTGAGCCTCACTCCTGCTCCCCGCACCTCCTGTAACCCACACTCCTCGAGCCTCACTCCTGCTCCCCGCACCTCCTGTAACCCACACTCCCCGAGCCTCACTCCTGCTCCCCGCACCTCCTGTAACCCACACTCCCCGAGCCTCACTCCTGCTCCCCGCACCTCCTGTAACCCACACTCCCCGAGCCTCACTCCTGCTCCCCGCACCTCCTGTAACCCACAGTCCTCGAGCCTCACTCCTGCTCCCCGCACCACCTGTAACCCACAGTCCTCGAGCCTCACTCCTGCTCCCCGCACCTCCTGTAACCCACAGTCCTCGAGCCTCACTCCTGCTCCCCGCACCTCCTGTAACCCACAGTCCTCGAGCCTCACTCCTGCTCCCCGCACCTCCTGTAACCCACACTCCCCGAGCCTCACTCCTGCTCCCCGCACCTCCTGTAACCCACACTCACTGAGCCTCACTCCTGCTTCCCGCACCTCCTGTAACCCATACTCACTGAGCCTCACTCCTGCTCAACTGTGTGCCCAACTTATATCCCCTCCCCATTATCAGACTGTGTGCCCAACTTAAATCCCCTCCCCATTATCACTGTGTGCCCATCTTATATCCCCTCCCCCATTATCAGACTGTGCGCCCAACTTATATCCCCTCCCCATTATCAGACTGTGTTCCCAACTTATATCCCCTCCCCATTATCAGACTGTGTGCCCAACTTATATCCCCTCCCCATTATCAGACTGTGTGCCCATCTTATATCCCCTCCCCCATTATCAGACTGTGTGCCCAACTTATATCCCCTCCCCATTATCAGACTGTGTGCCCATCTTATATCCCCTCCCCCATTATCAGACTGTGTGCCCATCTTATATCCCCTCCCCCATTATCAGACTGTGTGCCCATCTTATATCCCCTCCCCAATTATCAGACTGTGTGCCCATCTTATATCTCCTCCCCATTATCAGACTGTGTGCCCATCTTATATCCCCTCCCCATTATCAGACTGTGTGCCCATCTTATATCCCCTCCCCCATTATCAGACTGTGTGCCCATTTTATATCCCCTCCCCATTATCAGACGGTGTGCCCATCTTATATTCCCTCCCCCATTATCAGACGGTGTGCCCATCTTATATTCCCTCCCCCATTATCAGACTGTGTGCCCATCTTATATCCCCTCCCCCATTATCAGACTGTGTGCCCATCTTATATCCCCTCCCCATCATCAGACTGTGTGCCCATCTTATATCCCCTCCCCCATTATCAGACTGTGTGCCCATCTTATATCCCCTCCCCCATTATCAGACTGTGTGCCCATCTTATATCCCCTCCCCAATTATCAGACTGTGTGCCCAACTTATATCCCCTCCCCCATTATCAGACTGTGTGCCCATCTTATATCCCCTCCCCCATTATCAGACTGTGTGCCCATCTTATATCCCCTCCCCCATTATCAGACTGTGTGCCCATCTTATATCTCCTCCCCATTATCAGACTGTGTGCCCATCTTATATCCCCTCCCCATTATCAGACTGTGTGCCCATCTTATATCCCCTCCCCCATTATCAGACTGTGTGCCCATTTTATATCCCCTCCCCATTATCAGACGGTGTGCCCATCTTATATTCCCTCCCCCATTATCAGACGGTGTGCCCATCTTATATTCCCTCCCCCATTATCAGACTGTGTGCCCATCTTATATCCCCTCCCCCATTATCAGACTGTGTGCCCATCTTATATCCCCTCCCCATCATCAGACTGTGTGCCCATCTTATATCCCCTCCCCCATTATCAGACTGTGTGCCCATCTTATATCCCCTCCCCCATTATCAGACTGTGTGCCCATCTTATATCCCCTCCCCAATTATCAGACTGTGTGCCCAACTTATATCCCCTCCCCCATTATCAGACTGTGTGCCCATCTTATATCCCCTCCCCCATTATCAGACTGTGTGCCCATCTTATATCCCCTCCCCCATTATCAGACTGTGTGCCCATCTTATATCCCCTCCCCCATTATCAGACTGTGTGCCCATCTTATATCCCCTCCCACATTATCAGACTGTGTGCCCATCTTATATCCCCTGCCCCATTATCAGACTGTGTGCCCAACTTATATCCCCTGCCCCATTATCAGACTGTGTGCCCATCTTATATCCCCTCCCCATTATCAGACGGTGTGCCCATCTTATATTCCCTCCCCCATTATCAGACTGTGTGCCCATCTTATATCCCCTCCCCCATTATCAGACTGTGTGCCCATCTTATATCCCCTCCCCCATTATCAGACTGTGTGCCCATCTTATATCCCCTCCCCCATTATCAGACTGTGTGCCCATCTTATATCCCCTCCCCCATTATCAGACTGTGTGCCCATCTTATATCCCCTCCCCCATTATCAGACTGTGTGCCCAACTTATATCCCCTGCCCCATTATCAGACTGTGTGCCCATCTTATATCCCCTCCCCATTATCAGACTGTGTGCCCATCTTATATCCCCTCCCCCATTATCAGACTGTGTGCCCATCTTATATCCCCTCCCCCATTATCAGACTGTGTGCCCATCTTATATCCCCTCCCCCATTATCAGACTGTGCCCATCTTATATCCCCTGCCCCATTATCAGACTGTGTGCCCATCTTATATCCCCTCCCCAATTATCAGACTGTGTGCCCATCTTATATCCCCTCCCCATTATCAGACTGTGTGCCCATCTTATATCCCCTCCCCCATTATCAGACTGTGTGCCCATCTTATATCCCCTCCCCCATTATCAGACTGTGTGCCCATCTTATATCCCCTCCCCCATTATCAGACTGTGTGCCCATCTTATATCCCCTCCCCCATTATCAGACTGTGTGCCCATCTTATATCCCCTCCCCCATTATCAGACTGTGTGCCCATCTTATATCCCCTCCCCCATTATCAGACTGTGTTCCCATCTAGAGATGTGTCACACCCTGTTGGTATTGTTGAG
Source organism: Pelodytes ibericus (assembly GCA_036172795.1). Taxonomy (NCBI): domain Eukaryota; kingdom Metazoa; phylum Chordata; class Amphibia; order Anura; family Pelodytidae; genus Pelodytes; species Pelodytes ibericus. The sequence continues at coordinate 212,718,213 of CM069861.1, forward strand.
GTGCGTGTTTCATTGCATTGCTCTAGATCCCCAGGACATCGAGATAAGTATAAGACTTTCCTAGACATCCGATAAGGCCAAGGACTAATGAAAGTATTGGGCAGACTGGGTGCGGGTCGCATGGTTTTTTGTCTGCCGGTGACGTATTCTATCTTTCTATAACCTAAAAGGAAGGAATAAAGGGGATCGCTGGTAACACTATTGTGGGGCAGAATTGTAAGAGCGAAAAAACCCGCGTTTGCCGTGGAAATCCAGTGGAGTATGGCCGCTGTGATCCCGCTGGCGGTGTCGGAGGAATGGATGACATTAGGGTTTGGCTGTGCTCTTTGTACTCCTGGAGATCCCAGTAGGTCAGAGGCATTTGGGGTGAAGTTCAGCTTGGAAGGTGGTGAATTGGGTTAAACATTGATTAGCTGCGTATGTTGGATTCCTTTTGAAGTGTAGCTTAGAATTGGCGCTGGATTTTACACTCTGCGTAGGGATTATCACATGCCTCTCGCTGTGCAGATCTCAGGCAGGAGGGGGGATGCCTCCCCCGGGTCTGTGAAGCTTGGAGATCTTGTGATTAATCCCAGACTGGTACAGATTTAAAGTCCCACTTCAACCTTAGTACCTTGCCCAGCATTACTTCTATATACAGAACCCTCTGGTGCAGTAAGGAAAGTGACGGTGTGCTTACATGGGGTGCAGGGCAAGTGCAAGAGGTACCAAAAGTCTGCCAAGAAAAGCTCTGTTAAAGTTATACTGCACCCGAGAGCAGCTCCCCGAGCACCATTAAATAAATAAAGAAATGCATGTTTCATTATAAAAGGTACATAATACCCAAACATCCTTAAAACCAATAGAAGTACAACAGAGTCTGTAACTTTCACATAGCTCTAAACACCGCAACGTTTTACCAGTTTCATGTTTGTATGGGGTTTTTTTTTTGTGTGTTTTGGATTTTTTATTTTATGGATTTAAGAATTTATACAGTTTAAGTTTTGTTTACCTTTTCTTTCCTGGCCCCCCCTTTTCCAGCATCTAATCTTTTTAGACCGTTTGGCCAGATCCCTCATCACCCATGGTCATATCTTGTCTAGTTATCGCCTCTTTTAGGTTTTGTTTTCCCCCTTTGTACTGCACTTAGTGATGTGATTGTGCTTTATGAATAATATAGGTTTCAGGACATGACTAGATTGATGACTAACTGTTCTCTCGACTGGTTGCCCCAGGTTAAATAATGTATAAACAGGGCTGTGCCGGGGCATGTTGGTTACTCCTTTCAATATATTTTAATTTGGGAACAATCACTGCACTAAACGCCAGCTGTCGGCAAAAAATAAAGTTCTGTTTAACTGAAAGATTGTGTCAAGTGTACATAATCTGAATAGAAATGTTTTAATGAATCGAAATAAAGAACCTTCTTTAGCCCTCTCTGCTCCATATATCTCTATCAGGGGGCGGACATGTTGTTTAGAATCCTTTGCTCTGATTAGCTCTATCAGGGGGCGGACATGTTTAGAATCTTTGCTCTGTATAGTTCTATCAGGGGGTGGACATGTTGTTTAGAATCTTTGCACTGTATAGCTCTATCAGTGGGCGGACATGTTGTTTAGAATGTTTGCTCTGTATAGGTTTATCAGGGGGCGGACTTGTTGTTTAGAATCTTTGCTTTGTATAGCTCTATCAGGGGGCGGACATGTTGTTTAGAATCTTTGCTTTGTATAGCTCTATCAGGGGGCAGACATGTTATTTAGAATCTTTGCTCTGTATAGCTCTATCAGGGGGCAGACATGTTATTTAGAATCTTTGCTCTGTATAGCTCTATCAGGTCGTAGGACATGTTGATAGCATCTCGGGCCTGCTCTTTGTTCACTGGATACAGTGCTGCAAAGGATTCTGGGGATGTCTCAATATCCACTTATTGCAATGTTTCCTGCAGTTTAAAGTACAATGTAAAATTGGGATTTTTCGGCATACATACAAGCCAGCATCGGCTCTCTCATATTAAATCCAGGAATGTCCCACCGCATCTCACAAGTGGTGCAATGGATCCACTACCCACCTGTTCAAAGCTGTTTAATTGAAGGTAGTGTAAAGAGTAGGCATTTCAAATAGAAATGATTTAATAAAAGAACACAAAGTACCTTACTGAACTCTCTTCTTGTGTCAGGAGGCGGACATGTTTTAGATTCTTGGCTCAGATCTGACCCAACATGTCCGCACCCTGATAAAGCTATACAGAGCAAATATTGTAAACATATCTGCCCCCTGAAAGAGCTATGCAGAGCAAATATTCTAAACAACATGTCCGCGCCCTGTAAGAGCTATACAGAGCAAAGATTCTAAACAACATGTCCGCGCCCTGATAGAGCTATACAGAGCAAAGATTCTAAACAACATGTCCGCCCCCTGATAGAGCTATACAGAGCAAAGAGGGCTCAATAACATATTTATTTTGATTATTTTATTAAAGTGTTTCTATTTTAGTTGAACTTAATTGTTTAATTATTGCTTTTGCTCCTTGTCCGTTGAGTCCTCACTCCTGTGAGTGCAGTACAGACTCTGTATCGTGCATATTTAGTTCTGAATTCAGGTAATTCCTGTCCCAAACGTACTTCAACCCCTGTAACCTCCACATTGTTTTCCCGATTTAACCTCCAATAGTAACCCATTAACTGCTTCAGCCCAGAGACTAGATTATTATATAACCAGCACCAAACATCACACATTAACTTGTTTCTTATTGTTTTTACAGATGTAACTAACATATAAGGAGGGATTTGGTTTAAGAACGTTGGCATCATCTAGAAAAAAGACTTTGTATTCAGGACCTTCAAGCCCACATCTTCTCCGATGCCTTGTGTCTTCACAGCCTTGGACGTTTTATAAAATACTTGGGGAATAAAAAGAAAAAGTCAACATGAGGAGTGCTAACCAGATGGATCCAACTGTAGATCTTCCAGAAGGACCACCTGCTCATCAATGAGTGGAAGATCTAGATATCTTATTAGAACAAATTGTACTTTATGCTGACCATAGAGGGCTAGCGACAGAATGGCCCAGCCGAGGTTTGGACTCCTAACCACGTTTGCTAACCCTCATCGGACACAATAAGGACCATTTCCGAGTCTGGTTTGGTGGCCAAATCTGCTTTTCATCATGAGGTTCTCCACGGCAGATTACATCATCTTTGCGCTGCTTCTGGTTCTTTCTTCCGCCATCGGACTCTACTATGCCCTGAGCGGTGGGAAGCAGCGCACCATGCAGGAGTTTCTCCTAGCCAATCGCAGCATGTCCTTCCTTCCAGTAGCTTTATCTCTCTTGGCCACTTTCCAATCGGCGGTGGCGATCTTGGGAGTCCCTTCGGAGATATACCGGTTTGGCACGGAGTACTGGTTCCTGGGCTGCTCGTACATCATCGGTCTGCTGATTCCTGCTTACATCTTCATTCCTATATTTTACCGGCTTGGACTTACCAGCACCTACGAGGTAAGAAGCTAATCCTGAGCGATAATCCTTAGTTTATGAAGGCATAAGGCTGTGTCCTGAACACACGTAAGGTCCACGGCATCTTATCTGCCATATTTTGCAGAAGAGCCGATAAGATAAATGGCACCAGTTCAATGTGAAGTGTGCAGACCGATGCAGGAGCCAAGCTGTGTATTTTTGGGAGCCAGGGAAGTGTTACCTTTGGAGGCTGCAGAAGGGGTTTTAAGGATATGTATGTAAAAGGTTAAAGTGTCCGGAAGTTAGAAACAAAGCTTTGAAGGGGCTTTGCCCTCCCATCATTATCATTTCTGGGGTATCATAGCAGGGGTAACAAGAATAATAAAACCTTCTTTCCCCCGGGTCCGTGTTTTAGACCAACATGGATAACATACATGGTCAGACCCGCACAGGGGCATGAGATAGAGCTATGCATGCTGATTATCACACCCAGCAGCCCAATGCGTTGCACGTGGTTTGTTTTCTCACCCATACTTGCTGTCCGATGGATATTTGGCACTATGCCTGTGGGCTGCACCCACCCTCTGGCATTTGGAAGCCCCTTCAGCCACTCCTTGTTGCACTGCAGATTATCTCCTCGTAATAATCCACTGCCTTGTCCTGCGTTTCTTCATGGTTTAATCTTGATTTTACATAGAAACATAGAATGTGTCGGCAGATAAGAACCATTCGGTCCATCTAGTCTGCCCAATTTTTTTTTTTTTTGAGTACTTTTATTAGTCCCCCGTTCCCGGTCTTATAGCTAGGATAGCCTTGTGTCTATCCCACGCATGCTTAAAATATGAAAATATAAAATTTACGGTTTCCTCAGACATATATTTTGTTTTTTATCCGTCCAATAGGTCTGAATATTATATTAACACAGGACTTTACACACGTGGTTCACATCTAGGAGCCAGCACAAAACGTTAGGAGCCAGACAACATCCGCACCTGCATAGCACATACAGCACAAACAATCCGTGTGTAACACACATCTGCATCCATAACACAAACAGAAACGGTACCCTTTACACACCAGCAGCAACATCCCAGTGATGGCAAAGACTGGTTGGCCAGTAGTGCCCTAGAGCCAACTTAAATTAACTTTTAATGGCAGAAATGTCTCTCCTGTTGTGAACTACAGTTCCCATAATGCCAGACAGTTGGCTGGCTGAGGATCATAGCACTCTACTCCACTGCAATTAAATAGAGAAATGTTTGTAGTTATTATAGTTACTGCAGGGCATTGATGATTAACCTTTCAACCCCAGCTGTTGTGGACTGCAGATGCCATGATGCTCAACCTACCGTGTGGCTGGCTGTGCATCATAGGATGTTTACTCAAGAACAATTGGGCTTTTTATAAAAACTGCATACCATGTTAGCTGCACGGAGGCAGCCTGATGCACTCACATGATGCTCAGCCAGCTGATATACCCCCTGTATCATCTCTTTCTCTTGCAGTACCTGGAGCTGAGATTCAGCAAAGCCGTGCGGATCTGTGGCACAGCCACCTTCATTTTTCAGATGGTGAGTGTGCGTGGTGGAAGGGGGGTTAATCCACGAAAAGCAGGGGGGCTTTGAGATTAAACCTCAGAATGAATCTACAGGAAAATGCTAATCCCGAAAGTTTGAGTTGTTTTTCTTACAGGAGGAATGTTCCTATGCAGGGGTCTGCTGCCTGCGTAAGGACATTGCGGGGGCACATATGCCTCAAAGGGGCTATTTTAGAGGGTTCTCTTGCATTAACTTCACACATAAACATTGCTTTTATTACAAATGGAGAGATTAAAAAATGGTGAGAAATGATACACTGGCACATAAAGGCATAAATTAGGAGAAACGGGCTTTAAATTTGTAACCTGGTATGTAAATGAAATGTTCAATGGGAAGTGTCATTATACCAAGCCAGAAGGTGATGTCATTAGCAGGAGACAAAACACTCATATTTCTCATATTTTATCAGTTACAATTCTACCAACACTATGTATAGATCATTTTGTAATTCTCCACATTTGTAATTTGTACACTCGCAGTAAAAGCGAGGTTTAGGATTAATCAATAGCTTACTGGAGAAGTCCCCAAAATAAGTGGAGCCTGGTTCATGCACCCTGCCGCACTCCCTCCTCTATATGAAAGTCGCTGTATATTATCTGTAATTACCGCACTCCCTCCTGTATAAGAGAATCGCTCTATATTATCTGTATAATTACCGCACTCCCTCCTCTATAAGAGAATCGCTCTATATTATCTGTGTAATTACCGCACTCCCTCCTCTATAAGAGAATCGCTCTATATTATCTGTGTAATTACCGCACTCCCTCCTCTATAAGAGAATCGCTCTATATTATCTGTGTAATTACCGCACTCCCTCCTCTATAAGAGAATCGCTCTATATTATCTGTAATTACCGCACTCCCTCCTCTATAAGAGAATCGCTCTATATTATCTGTGGAATTACCGCACTCCCTCCAGTATAAGAGAATCGCTCTATATTATCTGTAATTACCGCACTCCCTCCTCTATAAGAGAATCTCTCTATATTATCTGTGTAATTACCGCACTCCCTCCTCTATAAGAGAATCGCTCTATATTATCTGTGTAATTACCGCACTCCCTCCTCTATAAGAGAATCGCTCTATATTATCTGTATAATTACCGCACTCCCTCCTCTATAAGAGAATCTCTCTATATTATCTGTGTAATTACCGCACTCCCTCCTGTATAAGAGAATCGCTCTATATTATCTGTGTAATTACCGCACTCCCTCCTGTATAAGAGAATCACTCTATATTATCTGTGTAATTACCGCACTCCCTCCTCTATAAGAGAATCGCTGTATATTATCTGTATAATTACCGCACTCCCTCCTCTATAAGAGAATCGCTCTATATTATCTGTGTAATTACCGCACTCCCTCCTCTATATGAAAGTCGCTCTATATTATCTGTGTAATTACCGCACTCCCTCCTCTATATGAAAGTCGCTCTATATTATCTGTAATTACCGCACTCCCTCCTCTATAAGAGAATCGCTCTATATTATCTGTAATTACCGCACTCCCTCCTCTATAAGAGAATCGCTCTATATTATCTGTATAATTACCGCACTCCCTCCTCTATAAGAGAATCGCTCTATATTATCTGTGTAATTACCGCACTCCCTCCTCTATATGAAAGTCGCTCTATATTATCTGTAATTACCGCACTCCCTCCTCTATAAGAGAATCTCTCTATATTATCTGTAATTACCGCACTCCCTCCTCTATAAGAGAATCGCTCTATATTATCTGTAATTACCGCACTCCCTCCTCTATAAGAGAATCGCTCTATATTATCTGTAATTACCGCACTCCCTCCTCTATATGAAAGTCGCTCTATATTATCTGTAATTACCGCACTCCCTCCTCTATAAGAGAATCGCTCTATATTATCTGTAATTACCGCACTCCCTCCTCTATAAGAGAATCGCTCTATATTATCTGTAATTACCGCACTCCCTCCTGTATAAGAGAATCGCTCTATATTATCTGTATAATTACCGCACTCCCTCCTGTATAAGAGAATCGCTCTATATTATCTGTGTAATTACCGCACTCCCTCCTCTATAAGAGAATCGCTCTATATTATCTGTGTAATTACCGCACTCCCTCCTCTATATGAAAGTCGCTCTATATTATCTGTGTAATTACCGCACTCCCTCCTCTATAAGAGAATCTCTCTATATTATCTGTAATTACCGCACTCCCTCCTGTATAAGAGAATCGCTCTATATTATCTGTATAATTACCGCACTCCCTCCTGTATAAGAGAATCGCTCTATATTATCTGTGTAATTACCGCACTCCCTCCTCTATAAGAGAATCACTCTATATTATCTGTGTAATTACCGCACTCCCTCCTCTATATGAAAGTCGCTCTATATTATCTGTGTAATTACCGCACTCCCTCCTCTATAAGAGAATCTCTCTATATTATCTGTAATTACCGCACTCCCTCCTCTATAAGAGAATCGCTCTATATTATCTGTGTAATTACCGCACTCCCTCCTCTATAAGAGAATCGCTCTATATTATCTGTGTAATTACCGCACTCCCTCCTCTATAAGAGAATCGCTCTATATTATCTGTGTAATTACCGCACTCCCTCCTGTATAAGAGAATCGCTCTATATTATCTGTAATTACCGCACTCCCTCCTGTATAAGAGAATCGCTCTATATTATCTGTAATTACCGCACTCCCTCCTCTATAAGAGAATCGCTCTATATTATCTGTAATTACCGCACTCCCTCCTCTATAAGAGAATCGCTCTATATTATCTGTAATTACCGCACTCCCTCCTCTATATGAAAGTCGCTCTATATTATCTGTAATTACCGCACTCCCTCCTCTGTAAGAGAATCGCTCTATATTATCTGTATAATTACCGCACTCCCTCCTCTATAAGAGAATCGCTCTATATTATCTGTGTAATTACCGCACTCCCTCCTCTATAAGAGAATCTCTCTATATTATCTGTAATTACCGCACTCCCTCCTCTATAAGAGAATCGCTCTATATTATCTGTATAATTACCGCACTCCCTCCTCTATAAGAGAATCGCTCTATATTATCTGTGTAATTACCGCACTCCCTCCTCTATAAGAGAATCTCTCTATATTATCTGTAATTACCGCACTCCCTCCTCTATAAGAGAATTTCTCTATATTATCTGTAATTACCGCACTCCCTCCTCTATAAGAGAATCGCTCTATATTATCTGTAATTACCGCACTCCCTCCTCTATAAGAGAATCGCTCTATATTATCTGTATAATTACCGCACTCCCTCCTCTATAAGAGAATCTCTCTATATTATCTGTATAATTACCGCACTCCCTCCTCTATAAGAGAATCTCTCTATATTATCTGTAATTACCGCACTCCCTCCTCTATAAGAGAATCGCTCTATATTATCTGTGTAATTACCGCACTCCCTCCTCTATAAGAGAATCGCTCTATATTATCATGTATAATTACCGCACTCCCTCCTCTATAAGAGAATCGCTCTATATTATCTGTAATTACCGCACTCCCTCCTCTATAAGAGAATCGCTCTATATTATCATGTATAATTACCGCACTCCCTCCTCTATAAGACAATCGCTCTATATTATCTGTATAATTACCGCACTCCCTCCTCTATAAGAGAATCGCTCTATATTATCTGTATAATTACCGCACTCCCTCCTGTATAAGAGAATCGCTCTATATTATCTGTGTAATTACCGCACTCCCTCCTCTATAAGAGAATCGCTCTATATTATCTTTAATTACCGCACTCCCTCCTCTATAAGAGAATCGCTCTATATTATCTGTGTAATTACTGCACTCCCTCCTCTATATGAAAGTCGCTCTATATTATCTGTGTAATTACCGCACTCCCTCCTCTATAAGAGAATCGCTCTATATTATCTGTAATTACCGCACTCCCTCCTCTATAAGAGAATCGCTCTATATTATCTGTATAATTACCGCACTCCCTCCTCTATAAGAGAATCGCTCTATATTATCTGTATAATTACCGCACTCCCTCCTCTATAAGAGAATCGCTCTATATTATCTGTGTAATTACCGCACTCCCTCCTCTATAAGAGAATCTCTCTATATTATCTGTGTAATTACCGCACTCCCTCCTCTATAAGAGAATCGCTCTATATTATCTGTGTAATTACCGCACTCCCTCCTCTATAAGAGAATCGCTCTATATTATCTGTAATTACCGCACTCCCTCCTCTATAAGAGAATCGCTCTATATTATCTGTAATTACCGCACTCCCTCCTGTATAAGAGAATCGCTCTATATTATCTGTATAATTACCGCACTCCCTCCTCTATATGAAAGTCGCTCTATATTATCTGTAATTACCGCACTCCCTCCTCTATAAGAGAATCGCTCTATATTATCTGTAATTACCGCACTCCCTCCTCTATAAGAGAATCGCTCTATATTATCTGTAATTACCGCACTCCCTCCTCTATATGAAAGTCGCTCTATATTATCTGTAATTACCGCACTCCCTCCTGTATAAGAGAATCGCTCTATATTATCTGTATAATTACCGCACTCCCTCCTCTATAAGAGAATCGCTCTATATTATCTGTGTAATTACCGCACTCCCTCCTCTATAAGAGAATCGCTCTATATTATCTGTAATTACCGCACTCCCTCCTCTGTAAGAGAATCGCTCTATATTATCTGTATAATTACCGCACTCCCTCCTCTATAAGAGAATCGCTCTATATTATCTGTGTAATTACCGCACTCCCTCCTCTATAAGAGAATCTCTCTATATTATCTGTAATTACCGCACTCCCTCCTCTATAAGAGAATCGCTCTATATTATCTGTATAATTACCGCACTCCCTCCTCTATAAGAGAATCGCTCTATATTATCTGTGTAATTACCGCACTCCCTCCTCTATAAGAGAATCTCTCTATATTATCTGTAATTACCGCACTCCCTCCTCTATAAGAGAATCTCTCTCTATATTATCTGTAATTACCGCACTCCCTCCTCTATAAGAGAATCGCTCTATATTATCTGTAATTACCGCACTCCCTCCTCTATAAGAGAATCGCTCTATATTATCTGTATAATTACCGCACTCCCTCCTCTATAAGAGAATCTCTCTATATTATCTGTATAATTACCGCACTCCCTCCTCTATAAGAGAATCTCTCTATATTATCTGTAATTACCGCACTCCCTCCTCTATAAGAGAATCGCTCTATATTATCTGTATAATTACCGCACTCCCTCCTCTATAAGAGAATCGCTCTATATTATCTGTGTAATTACCGCACTCCCTCCTCTATAAGAGAATCGCTCTATATTATCTGTAATTACCGCACTCCCTCCTCTATAAGAGAATCGCTCTATATTATCTGTAATTACCGCACTCCCTCCTCTATAAGAGAATCGCTCTATATTATCTGTGTAATTACCGCACTCCCTCCTCTATAAGAGAATCGCTCTATATTATCTGTATAATTACCGCACTCCCTCCTCTATAAGAGAATCGCTCTATATTATCTGTATAATTACCGCACTCCCCCCTGTATAAGAGAATCGCTCTATATTATCTGTGTAATTACCGCACTCCCTCCTCTATAAGAGAATCGCTCTATATTATCATGTATAATTACCGCACTCCCTCCTGTATAAGAGAATCGCTCTATATTATCTGTAATTACCGCACTCCCTCCTCTATAAGAGAATCGCTCTATATTATCATGTATAATTACCGCACTCCCTCCTCTATAAGACAATCGCTCTATATTATCTGTATAATTACCGCACTCCCTCCTCTATAAGAGAATCGCTCTATATTATCTGTATAATTACCGCACTCCCTCCTGTATAAGAGAATCGCTCTATATTATCTGTGTAATTACCGCACTCCCTCCTCTATAAGAGAATCGCTCTATATTATCTGTAATTACCGCACTCCCTCCTCTATAAGAGAATCGCTCTATATTATCTGTGTAATTACTGCACTCCCTCCTCTATATGAAAGTCGCTCTATATTATCTGTGTAATTACCGCACTCCCTCCTCTATAAGAGAATCGCTCTATATTATCTGTAATTACCGCACTCCCTCCTCTATAAGAGAATCGCTCTATATTATCTGTATAATTACCGCACTCCCTCCTCTATAAGAGAATCGCTCTATATTATCTGTATAATTACCGCACTCCCTCCTCTATAAGAGAATCGCTCTATATTATCTGTGTAATTACCGCACTCCCTCCTCTATAAGAGAATCTCTCTATATTATCTGTGTAATTACCGCACTCCCTCCTCTATAAGAGAATCGCTCTATATTATCTGTGTAATTACCGCACTCCCTCCTCTATAAGAGAATCGCTCTATATTATCTGTAATTACCGCACTCCCTCCTCTATAAGAGAATCGCTCTATATTATCTGTAATTACCGCACTCCCTCCTGTATAAGAGAATCGCTCTATATTATCTGTATAATTACCGCACTCCCTCCTCTATAAGAGAATCGCTCTATATTATCTGTAATTACCGCACTCCCTCCTCTATAAGAGAATCGCTCCTATATTATCTGTGTAATTACCGCACTCCCTCCTGTATAAGAGAATCGCTCTATATTATCTGTGTAATTACCCCACTCCCTCCTCTATAAGAGAATCGCTCTATATTATCTGTAATTACCGCACTCCCTCCTCTATAAGAGAATCGCTCTATATTATCTGTATAATTACCGCACTCCCTCCTCTATAAGAGAATCTCTCTATATTATCTGTATAATTACCGCACTCCCTCCTCAATAAGAGAATCGCTCTATATTATCTGTGTAATTACCGCACTCCCTCCTCTATAAGAGAATCGCTCTATATTATCTGTGTAATTACCGCACTCCCTCCTCTATAAGAGAATCGCTCTATATTATCTGTGTAATTACCGCACTCCCTCCTCTATAAGAGAATCGCTCTATATTATCTGTGTAATTACCGCACTCCCTCCTCTATAAGAGAATCGCTCTATATTATCTGTAATTACCGCACTCCCTCCTCTATAAGAGAATCGCTCTATATTATCTGTATAATTACCGCACTCCCTCCTCTATAAGAGAATCGCTCTATATTATCTGTAATTACCGCACTCCCTCCTCTATAAGAGAATCGCTCTATATTATCTGTAATTACCGCACTCCCTCCTGTATAAGAGAATCGCTCTATATTATCTGTATAATTACCGCACTCCCTCCTGTATAAGAGAATCGCTCTATATTATCTGTAATTACCGCACTCCCTCCTCTATAAGAGAATCGCTCTATATTATCTGTAATTACCGCACTCCCTCCTCTATAAGAGAATCGCTCTATATTATCTGTGTAATTACCCCACTCCCTCCTCTATAAGAGAATCTCTCTATATTATCTGTGTAATTACCGCACTCCCTCCTGTAAAAGAGAATCGCTCTATATTATCTGTAATTACCGCACTCCCTCCTCTATAAGAGAATTGCTCTATATTATCTGTGTAATTACCGCACTCCCTCCTGTATAAGAGAATCGCTCTATATTATCTGTGCAATTACCGCACTCCCTCCTGTATAAGAGAATCGCTCTATATTATCTGTGTAATTACCGCACTCCCTCCTCTATAAGAGAATCGCTCTATATTATCTGTGTAATTACCGCACTCCCTCCTCTATAAGAGAATCGCTCTATATTATCTGTAATTACCGCACTCCCTCCTCTATAAGAGAATCGCTCCTATATTATCTGTGTAATTACCGCACTCCCTCCTGTATAAGAGAATCGCTCTATATTATCTGTGTAATTACCCCACTCCCTCCTCTATAAGAGAATCGCTCTATATTATCTGTAATTACCGCACTCCCTCCTGTATAAGAGAATCGCTCTATATTATCTGTATAATTACCGCACCCCCCCGTATAAGAGAATCGCTCTATATTATCTGTGTAATTACCGCACTCCCTCCTCTATAAGAGAATCGCTCTATATTATCTGTAATTACCGCACTCCCTCCTCTATAAGAGAATCGCTCTATATTATCTGTGTAATTACCGCACTCCCTCCTCTATAAGAGAATCGCTCTATATTATCTGTAATTACCGCACTCCCTCCTCTATAAGAGAATCGCTCTATATTATCTGTAATTACCGCACTCCCTCCTCTATAAGAGAATCGCTCTATATTATCTGTATAATTACCGCACTCCCTCCTCTATAAGAGAATCGCTCTATATTATCTGTGTAATTACCGCACTCCCTCCTGTATAAGAGAATCGCTCTATATTATCTGTATAATTACCGCACTCCCTCCTCTATAAGAGAATCGCTCTATATTATCTGTAATTACCGCACTCCCTCCTCTATAAGAGAATCGCTCTATATTATCTGTGTAATTACCGCACTCCCTCCTCTATAAGAGAATCGCTCTATATTATCTGTAATTACCGCACTCCCTCCTCTATAAGAGAATCGCTCTATATTATCTGTATAATTACCGCACTCCCTCCTCTATAAGAGAATCGCTCTATATTATCTGTATAATTACCGCACTCCCCCCTGTATAAGAGAATCGCTCTATATTATCTGTGTAATTACCGCACTCCCTCCTCTATAAGAGAATCGCTCTATATTATCATGTATAATTACCGCACTCCCTCCTCTATAAGAGAATCGCTCTATATTATCTGTAATTACCGCACTCCCTCCTCTATAAGAGAATCGCTCTATATTATCATGTATAATTACCGCACTCCCTCCTCTATAAGACAATCGCTCTATATTATCTGTATAATTACCGCACTCCCTCCTCTATAAGAGAATCGCTCTATATTATCTGTATAATTACCGCACTCCCTCCTGTATAAGAGAATCGCTCTATATTATCTGTGTAATTACCGCACTCCCTCCTCTATAAGAGAATCGCTCTATATTATCTGTAATTACCGCACTCCCTCCTCTATAAGAGAATCGCTCTATATTATCTGTGTAATTACTGCACTCCCTCCTCTATATGAAAGTCGCTCTATATTATCTGTGTAATTACCGCACTCCCTCCTCTATAAGAGAATCGCTCTATATTATCTGTAATTACCGCACTCCCGGAGAATCGCTCTATATTATCTGTATAATTACCGCACTCCCTCCTCTATAAGAGAATCGCTCTATATTATCTGTATAATTACCGCACTCCCTCCTCTATAAGAGAATCGCTCTATATTATCTGTGTAATTACCGCACTCCCTCCTCTATAAGAGAATCTCTCTATATTATCTGTGTAATTACCGCACTCCCTCCTCTATAAGAGAATCGCTCTATATTATCTGTGTAATTACCGCACTCCCTCCTCTATAAGAGAATCGCTCTATATTATCTGTAATTACCGCACTCCCTCCTCTATAAGAGAATCGCTCTATATTATCTGTAATTACCGCACTCCCTCCTGTATAAGAGAATCGCTCTATATTATCTGTATAATTACCGCACTCCCTCCTCTATAAGAGAATCGCTCTATATTATCTGTGTAATTACCCCACTCCCTCCTCTATAAGAGAATCTCTCTATATTATCTGTGTAATTACCGCACTCCCTCCTGTATAAGAGAATCGCTCTATATTATCTGTAATTACCGCACTCCCTCCTCTATAAGAGAATCGCTCTATATTATCTGTGTAATTACCGCACTCCCTCCTGTATAAGAGAATCGCTCTATATTATCTGTGCAATTACCGCACTCCCTCCTGTATAAGAGAATCGCTCTATATTATCTGTGTAATTACCGCTCTCCCTCCTCTATAAGAGAATCGCTCTATATTATCTGTGTAATTACCGCACTCCCTCCTCTATAAGAGAATCGCTCTATATTATCTGTAATTACCGCACTCCCTCCTCTATAAGAGAATCGCTCCTATATTATCTGTGTAATTACCGCACTCCCTCCTGTATAAGAGAATCGCTCTATATTATCTGTGTAATTACCCCACTCCCTCCTCTATAAGAGAATCGCTCTATATTATCTGTAATTACCGCACTCCCTCCTCTATAAGAGAATCGCTCTATATTATCTGTATAATTACCGCACTCCCTCCTCTATAAGAGAATCTCTCTATATTATCTGTATAATTACCGCACTCCCTCCTCTATAAGAGAATCGCTCTATATTATCTGTGTAATTACCGCACTCCCTCCTGTATAAGAGAATCGCTCTATATTATCTGTGCAATTACCGCACTCCCTCCTGTATAAGAGAATCGCTCTATATTATCTGTGTAATTACCGCACTCCCTCCTCTATAAGAGAATCGCTCTATATTATCTGTGTAATTACCCCACTCCCTCCTCTATAAGAGAATCGCTCTATATTATCTGTAATTACCGCACTCCCTCCTCTATAAGAGAATCGCTCTATATTATCTGTGTAATTACCGCACTCCCTCCTGTAAAAGAGAATCGCTCTATATTATCTGTATAATTACCGCACTCCCTCCTGTATAAGAGAATCGCTCTATATTATCTGTGTAATTACCGCACTCCCTCCTCTATAAGAGAATCGCTCTATATTATCTGTGTAATTACCGCACTCCCTCCTCTATAAGAGAATCGCTCTATATTATCTGTGTAATTACCGCACTCCCTCCTCTATAAGAGAATCGCTCTATATTATCTGTAATTACCGCACTCCCTCCTCTATAAGAGAATCGCTCTATATTATCTGTATAATTACCGCACTCCCTCCTCTATAAGAGAATCGCTCTATATTATCTGTATAATTACCGCACTCCCTCCTCTATAAGAGAATCGCTCTATATTATCTGTGTAATTACCGCACTCCCTCCTCTATAAGAGAATCGCTCTATATTATCTGTGTAATTACCGCACTCCCTCCTCTATAAGAGAATCGCTCTATATTATCTGTAATTACCGCACTCCCTCCTCTATAAGAGAATCGCTCTATATTATCTGTGTAATTACCGCACTCCCTCCTGTATAAGAGAATCGCTCTATATTATCTGTATAATTACCGCACTCCCTCCTGTATAAGAGAATCGCTCTATATTATCTGTGTAATTACCGCACTCCCTCCTCTATAAGAGAATCGCTCTATATTATCTGTGTAATTACCGCACTCCCTCCTCTATAAGAGAATCGCTCTATATTATCTGTGTAATTACCCCACTCCCTCCTCTATAAGAGAATCGCTCTATATTATCTGTGTAATTACCGCACTCCCTCCTCTATAAGAGAATCGCTCTATATTATCTGTGTAATTACCCCACTCCCTCCTCTATAAGAGAATCGCTCTATATTATCTGTGTAATTACCGCACTCCCTCCTCTATAAGAGAATCGCTCTATATTATCTGTGTAATTACCCCACTCCCTCCTCTATAAGAGAATCGCTCTATATTATCTGTAATTACCGCACTCCCTCCTCTATAAGAGAATCGCTCTATATTATCTGTGTAATTACCGCACTCCCTCCTGTATAAGAGAATCGCTCTATATTATCTGTATAATTACCGCACTCCCTCCTGTATAAGAGAATCGCTCTATATTATCTGTGTAATTACCGCACTCCCTCCTCTATAAGAGAATCGCTCTATATTATCTGTGTAATTACCGCACTCCCTCCTCTATAAGAGAATCGCTCTATATTATCTGTGTAATTACCGCACTCCCTCCTCTATAAGAGAATCGCTCTATATTATCTGTAATTACCGCACTCCCTCCTCTATAAGAGAATCGCTCTATATTATCTGTATAATTACCGCACTCCCTCCTCTATAAGAGAATCGCTCTATATTATCTGTGTAATTACCGCACTCCCTCCTCTATAAGAGAATCACTCTATATTATCTGTGTAATTACCGCACTCCCTCCTCTATAAGAGAATCGCTCTATATTATCTGTGTAATTACCGCACTCCCTCCTCTATAAGAGAATCGCTCTATATTATCTGTGTAATTACCGCACTCCCTCCTCTATAAGAGAATCGCTCTATATTATCTGTGTAATTACCGCACTCCCTCCTGTATAAGAGAATCGCTCTATATTATCTGTAATTACCGCACTCCCTCCTCTATATGAAAGTCGCTCTATATTATCTGTGTAATTACCGCACTCCCTCCTCTATAAGAGAATCGCTCTATATTATCTGTGTAATTACCGCACTCCCTCCTCTATAAGAGAATCGCTCTATATTATCTGTGTAATTACCGCACTCCCTCCTCTATAAGAGAATCGCTCTATATTATCTGTAATTACCGCACTCCCTCCTCTATAAGAGAATCGCTCTATATTATCTGTATAATTACCGCACTCCCTCCTCTATAAGAGAATCGCTCTATATTATCTGTATAATTACCGCACTCCCTCCTCTATAAGAGAATCGCTCTATATTATCTGTGTAATTACCGCACTCCCTCCTCTATAAGAGAATCGCTGTATATTATCTGTGTAATTACCCCACTCCCTCCTCTATAAGAGAATCGCTCTATATTATCTGTAATTACCGCACTCCCTCCTCTATAAGAGAATCGCTCTATATTATCTGTGTAATTACCGCACTCCCTCCTGTATAAGAGAATCGCTCTATATTATCTGTATAATTACCGCACTCCCTCCTGTATAAGAGAATCGCTCTATATTATCTGTGTAATTACCGCACTCCCTCCTCTATAAGAGAATCGCTCTATATTATCTGTGTAATTACCGCACTCCCTCCTCTATAAGAGAATCGCTCTATATTATCTGTGTAATTACCCCACTCCCTCCTCTATAAGAGAATCGCTCTATATTATCTGTGTAATTACCGCACTCCCTCCTCTATAAGAGAATCGCTCTATATTATCTGTGTAATTACCCCACTCCCTCCTCTATAAGAGAATCGCTCTATATTATCTGTGTAATTACCGCACTCCCTCCTCTATAAGAGAATCGCTCTATATTATCTGTGTAATTACCCCACTCCCTCCTCTATAAGAGAATCGCTCTATATTATCTGTAATTACCGCACTCCCTCCTCTATAAGAGAATCGCTCTATATTATCTGTGTAATTACCGCACTCCCTCCTGTATAAGAGAATCGCTCTATATTATCTGTATAATTACCGCACTCCCTCCTGTATAAGAGAATCGCTCTATATTATCTGTGTAATTACCGCACTCCCTCCTCTATAAGAGAATCGCTCTATATTATCTGTGTAATTACCGCACTCCCTCCTCTATAAGAGAATCGCTCTATATTATCTGTGTAATTACCGCACTCCCTCCTCTATAAGAGAATCGCTCTATATTATCTGTAATTACCGCACTCCCTCCTCTATAAGAGAATCGCTCTATATTATCTGTATAATTACCGCACTCCCTCCTCTATAAGAGAATCGCTCTATATTATCTGTATAATTACCGCACTCCCTTCTCTATAAGAGAATCGCTCTATATTATCTGTGTAATTACCGCACTCCCTCCTCTATAAGAGAATCACTCTATATTATCTGTGTAATTACCGCACTCCCTCCTCTATAAGAGAATCGCTCTATATTATCTGTGTAATTACCGCACTCCCTCCTCTATAAGAGAATCGCTCTATATTATCTGTAATTACCGCACTCCCTCCTGTATAAGAGAATCGCTCTATATTATCTGTGTAATTACCGCACTCCCTCCTCTATAAGAGAATCGCTCCTATATTATCTGTGTAATTACCGCACTCCCTCCTCTATAAGAGAATCGCTCTATATTATCTGTGTAATTACCGCACTCCCTCCTCTATAAGAGAATCGCTCTATATTATCTGTGTAATTACCGCACTCCCTCCTCTATAAGAGAATCGCTCTATATTATCTGTGTAATTACCGCACTCCCTCCTCTATATGAAAGTCGCTCTATATTATCTGTAATTACCGCACTCCCTCCTCTATAAGAGAATCGCTCTATATTATCTGTAATTACCGCACTCCCTCCTGTATAAGAGAATCGCTCTATATTATCTGTAATTACCGCACTCCCTCCTCAATAAGAGAATCGCTCTATATTATCTGTAATTACCGCACTCCCTCCTCTATAAGAGAATCGCTCTATATTATCTGTAATTACCGCACTCCCTCCTCTATAAGAGAATCGCTCTATATTATCTGTGTAATTACCGCACTCCCTCCTGTATAAGAGAATCGCTCTATATTATCTGTGTAATTACCGCACTCCCTCCTGTATAAGAGAATCGCTCTATATTATCTGTATAATTACCGCACTCCCTCCTGTATAAGAGAATCGCTCTATATTATCTGTGTAATTACCGCACTCCCTCCTCTATAAGAGAATCGCTCTATATTATCTGTGTAATTACCGCACTCCCTCCTGTATAAGAGAATCGCTCTATATTATCTGTGTAATTACCGCACTCCCTCCTGTATAAGAGAATCGCTCTATATTATCTGTATAATTACCCCACTCCCTCCTCTATAAGAGAATCGCTCTATATTATCTGTGTAATTACCGCACTCCCTCCTCTATAAGAGAATCGCTCTATATTATCTGTGTAATTACCCCACTCCCTCCTCTATAAGAGAATCGCTCTATATTATCTGTGTAATTACCGCACTCCCTCCTCTATAAGAGAATCGCTCTATATTATCTGTGTAATTACCCCACTCCCTCCTCTATAAGAGAATCGCTCTATATTATCTGTAATTACCGCACTCCCTCCTCTATAAGAGAATCGCTCTATATTATCTGTGTAATTACCGCACTCCCTCCTGTATAAGAGAATCGCTCTATATTATCTGTATAATTACCGCACTCCCTCCTGTATAAGAGAATCGCTCTATATTATCTGTGTAATTACCGCACTCCCTCCTCTATAAGAGAATCGCTCTATATTATCTGTGTAATTACCGCACTCCCTCCTCTATAAGAGAATCGCTCTATATTATCTGTGTAATTACCGCACTCCCTCCTCTATAAGAGAATCGCTCTATATTATCTGTAATTACCGCACTCCCTCCTCTATAAGAGAATCGCTCTATATTATCTGTATAATTACCGCACTCCCTCCTCTATAAGAGAATCGCTCTATATTATCTGTATAATTACCGCACTCCCTCCTCTATAAGAGAATCGCTCTATATTATCTGTGTAATTACCGCACTCCCTCCTCTATAAGAGAATCACTCTATATTATCTGTGTAATTACCGCACTCCCTCCTCTATAAGAGAATCGCTCTATATTATCTGTGTAATTACCGCACTCCCTCCTCTATAAGAGAATCGCTCTATATTATCTGTGTAATTACCGCACTCCCTCCTCTATAAGAGAATCGCTCTATATTATCTGTGTAATTACCGCACTCCCTCCTGTATAAGAGAATCGCTCTATATTATCTGTAATTACCGCACTCCCTCCTCTATATGAAAGTCGCTCTATATTATCTGTGTAATTACCGCACTCCCTCCTCTATAAGAGAATCGCTCTATATTATCTGTAATTACCGCACTCCCTCCTCTATAAGAGAATCGCTCTATATTATCTGTAATTACCGCACTCCCTCCTGTATAAGAGAATCGCTCTATATTATCTGTGTAATTACCGCACTCCCTCCTGTATAAGAGAATCGCTCTATATTATCTGTATAATTACCGCACTCCCTCCTCTATAAGAGAATCGCTCTATATTATCTGTATAATTACCGCACTCCCTCCTCTATAAGAGAATCGCTCTATATTATCTGTATAATTACCGCACTCCCTCCTCTATAAGAGAATCGCTCTATATTATCTGTGTAATTACCGCACTCCCTCCTCTATAAGAGAATCGCTCTATATTATCTGTGTAATTACCGCACTCCCTCCTGTATAAGAGAATCGCTCTATATTATCTGTATAATTACCGCACTCCCTCCTCTATAAGAGAATCGCTCTATATTATCTGTAATTACCGCACTCCCTCCTGTATAAGAGAATCGCTCTATATTATCTGTGTAATTACCGCACTCCCTCCTCTATAAGAGAATCGCTCCTATATTATCTGTGTAATTACCGCACTCCCTCCTCTATAAGAGAATCGCTCTATATTATCTGTGTAATTACCGCACTCCCTCCTCTATAAGAGAATCGCTCTATATTATCTGTGTAATTACCGCACTCCCTCCTCTATAAGAGAATCGCTCTATATTATCTGTGTAATTACCGCACTCCCTCCTCTATATGAAAGTCGCTCTATATTATCTGTAATTACCGCACTCCCTCCTCTATAAGAGAATCGCTCTATATTATCTGTAATTACCGCACTCCCTCCTGTATAAGAGAATCGCTCTATATTATCTGTAATTACCGCACTCCCTCCTCAATAAGAGAATCGCTCTATATTATCTGTAATTACCGCACTCCCTCCTCTATAAGAGAATCGCTCTATATTATCTGTAATTACCGCACTCCCTCCTCTATAAGAGAATCGCTCTATATTATCTGTGTAATTACCGCACTCCCTCCTGTATAAGAGAATCGCTCTATATTATCTGTGTAATTACCGCACTCCCTCCTGTATAAGAGAATCGCTCTATATTATCTGTATAATTACCGCACTCCCTCCTGTATAAGAGAATCGCTCTATATTATCTGTGTAATTACCGCACTCCCTCCTCTATAAGAGAATCGCTCTATATTATCTGTGTAATTACCGCACTCCCTCCTCTATAAGAGAATCGCTCTATATTATCTGTGTAATTACCGCACTCCCTCCTCTATAAGAGAATCGCTCTATATTATCTGTAATTACCGCACTCCCTCCTCTATAAGAGAATCGCTCTATATTATCTGTATAATTACCGCACTCCCTCCTCTATAAGAGAATCGCTCTATATTATCTGTGTAATTACCGCACTCCCTCCTGTATAAGAGAATCGCTCTATATTATCTGTGTAATTACCGCACTCCCTCCTGTATAAGAGAATCGCTCTATATTATCTGTATAATTACCGCACTCCCTCCTGTATAAGAGAATCGCTCTATATTATCTGTGTAATTACCGCACTCCCTCCTCTATAAGAGAATCGCTCTATATTATCTGTGTAATTACCGCACTCCCTCCTCTATAAGAGAATCGCTCTATATTATCTGTGTAATTACCGCACTCCCTCCTCTATAAGAGAATCGCTCTATATTATCTGTAATTACCGCACTCCCTCCTCTATAAGAGAATCGCTCTATATTATCTGTGTAATTACCGCACTCCCTCCTCTATAAGAGAATCACTCTATATTATCTGTGTAATTACCGCACTCCCTCCTCTATAAGAGAATCGCTCTATATTATCTGTGTAATTACCGCACTCCCTCCTGTATAAGAGAATCGCTCTATATTATCTGTAATTACCGCACTCCCTCCTCTATATGAAAGTCGCTCTATATTATCTGTGTAATTACCGCACTCCCTCCTCTATAAGAGAATCGCTCTATATTATCTGTAATTACCGCACTCCCTCCTCTATAAGAGAATCGCTCTATATTATCTGTAATTACCGCACTCCCTCCTGTATAAGAGAATCGCTCTATATTATCTGTGTAATTACCGCACTCCCTCCTGTATAAGAGAATCGCTCTATATTATCTGTATAATTACCGCACTCCCTCCTCTATAAGAGAATCGCTCTATATTATCTGTATAATTACCGCACTCCCTCCTCTATAAGAGAATCGCTCTATATTATCTGTATAATTACCGCACTCCCTCCTCTATAAGAGAATCGCTCTATATTATCTGTGTAATTACCGCACTCCCTCCTGTATAAGAGAATCGCTCTATATTATCTGTATAATTACCGCACTCCCTCCTCTATAAGAGAATCGCTCTATATTATCTGTAATTACCGCACTCCCTCCTCTATAAGAGAATCGCTCTATATTATCTGTATAATTACCGCACTCCCTCCTCTATAAGAGAATCGCTCTATATTATCTGTATAATTACCGCACTCTCTCCTCTATAAGAGAATCGGTCTATATTATCTGTGTAATTACCCCACTCCCTCCTCTATAAGAGAATCGCTCTATATTATCTGTAATTACCGCACTCCCTCCTCTATAAGAGAATCGCTCTATATTATCTGTAATTACCGCACTCCCTCCTCTATAAGAGAATCGCTCTATATTATCTGTGTAATTACCGCACTCCCTCCTGTATAAGAGAATCGCTCTATATTATCTGTGTAATTACCGCACTCCCTCCTGTATAAGAGAATCGCTCTATATTATCTGTGTAATTACCGCACTCCCTCCTGTGTAAGAGAATCGCTCTATATTATCTGTATAATTACCGCACTCCCTCCTGTATAAGAGAATCGCTCTATATTATCTGTGTAATTACCGCACTCCCTCCTCTATAAGAGAATCGCTCTATATTATCTGTGTAATTACCGCACTCCCTCCTCTATAAGAGAATCGCTCTATATTATCTGTAATTACCGCACTCCCTCCTCTATAAGAGAATCGCTCTATATTATCTGTATAATTACCGCACTCCCTCCTCTATAAGAGAATCGCTCTATATTATCTGTATAATTACCGCACTCCCTCCTCTATAAGAGAATCGCTCTATATTATCTGTGTAATTACGCACTCCCTCCTCTATAAGAGAATCACTCTATATTATCTGTGTAATTACCGCACTCCCTCCTCTATAAGAGAATCGCTCTATATTATCTGTGTAATTACCGCACTCCCTCCTCTATAAGAGAATCGCTCTATATTATCTGTGTAATTACCGCACTCCCTCCTCTATAAGAGAATCGCTCTATATTATCTGTGTAATTACCGCACTCCCTCCTGTATAAGAGAATCGCTCTATATTATCTGTAATTACCGCACTCCCTCCTCTATAAGAGAATCGCTCTATATTATCTGTATAATTACCGCACTCCCTCCTCTATAAGAGAATCGCTCTATATTATCTGTGTAATTACCCCACTCCCTCCTCTATAAGAGAATCGCTCTATATTATCTGTAATTACCGCACTCCCTCCTCTATAAGAGAATTGCTCTATATTATCTGTAATTACCGCACTCCCTCCTCTATAAGAGAATCGCTCTATATTATCTGTAATTACCGCACTAGGTGTTTTTTTTTTTTCTTCCAGGTGATTTACATGGGAGTGGTCCTGTATGCGCCTGCCCTGGCCTTTAATGCAGGTAATGTCTTATCACATCTTCTCTAAAGTTTAGAAATCCCTCTGCTCTGGTGAATGCTTCCTGCACAGAGACCCCCACAGACTGAGCGCCCAGAGCACGCCCATGTCCAAGGGTGATCATTAATCACTAGCTATCCAGCACCTATCACTATGCCTATTGCAGGGTGACCTCCCAGCATGAATAAGGGCTATTCACAGCCATACATTAGGTCCATACTTTCTCCTAATAAGATACTGGACGAGGAATTGTGTAAATTATGAGAAGGGGGGTGACTCCGGTCTATGACATCACCTTGTGGCTTGATATAAACATTGCACTTCTCCTAATGACAGGTGATGTCAGAAACAGGGGACACAATAGACGTATTTAATCCTTTCGCGACTTTCTGATCTACGTATACTTTCAATCAATGATCACTTCCACTCAGCTGCTGTTACTGCAGTGCCTCGATGACGGGGCATTCAGCAGCACACCCCTGATATTGACACATTTACCCTGTTGTCTCTAAAAGCAGTCCACAACATAACTTGGGGTTAGGGTAATGATTGGGGTTGGTGTTAAAAGGTCACTGTTGAAGAAAATCAGTGGAACAAAAATGCTGCTTTCGGTTATTGCCCTATAACTTGCAAAACATTCAGGACAAATATTTTCGTTGCAGATTAGTATACGTTTTTTCATATGTTAATTTTTTTTTTTTTTTTTAGCATTCCTACTTCATATTTAACATTTTTATAGTAAATTAGGATATGATCAAAAATTATATCTAAAAGTCCTTACGGAAATAAAAAATAAAAAAATTATCTTATGTGTGGGTACATTAAATGACATTCAAATAACAGCTAAACACAAACACCGCAGACATGTAAAACCTACCTCGTCATGAAGGGGTTAAACAGCTTTTCCTCTTCATGTGGGTGCTTTTAAAACACAATGCATAGATCATTTTTGTTCTTTACATGAACAGGAAAAGCAATGTTTAGCTGACTGACTCCCTTTAATTGTTCTCCATCCTATAGACTATATGTGCCAAGTCCAGACCGCAGTCTCTCTATACAGGTGACATTTTTATTAGGAGAAAGTATGCCGTCTAGAGATGAAATCCTGTATGGCGCTTTATAATAAAGCTAGTCTTTCTCATCCAACCTGCATTATATTTACTGTGAGAGTCTAGAGCATCAATCAGTGGACATCAGGCAGAAACAGAGGAACTGGAAACATTCTCCAACTCTGCTATTAATGCCTGATTTTACAGTTGGCTCTTCACATTTATTTAGTACACCCCAATATCTATGGCATGAAATGCAAATGACACGTTCTCTCTTCTAGTAGCTTATTAGCACATTGAGTTGCCACAATGTGAGGTCATGAATGTGAGTCACCGCACAGACCAATCTAAACTGCTTTATCTCTGATTCTGCTAATGCAATGTATAGATTTATTATTTGGGCTTTGTGTTCCCAGTACCAGTCCCTTTTATTCTTATGTGTATGTTTTACTTGGTTTGAGTACAGATAGGATTTGATGCGTGTGTTTCTATGTGCATTAAATTATTTTTTTTTTTTTTTAGATATGTTGATAAATTAATGTGTTTTACGTGTATTTTCTTTGCAGTTACTGGTTTTAGTCTCTGGGGGACTGTGTTAACGATGGGATTGGTCTGCACACTTTATACCACTCTGGTAAGCTGTTCTTATCCGTGTGTGAATTGTTTTTCAGATCCTTCTTAGAATAAATCTGGCACCAAGCTGACTCCCATGAGACTCAGCCGGCTGAGCACCTTGCTTTTCACCATCACTGCCCCTTATCTCCCAAATAGTTCCTAGTGGGATGGCCCCGGCAGCCACTGCGCCTTCCCAGAAGGCTTTGCGATTCCATCTGCTGTGGTTGGGGTTCTTTTACCCTTCCCTGTCCTGTTAGTTTTCGGCCGGTAGTAACGGGCTCTTCTCCCGTCTCAGGGTGGCCTGAAGGCAGTCATCTGGACGGACGTGATGCAGACGGTGGTGATGTTTGCCGGCCAGCTCGCGGTGATAATCGTCGGTACCATGAAGGTGGGCAGCATCAGCGAGGTGTGGCAAATCGCCATAGACAACGACAAGATCTCTGGGATAAAGTGAGTGTTTTTTCTGGAGCCCTTCTCTCTAAGTGTTACATGATTAGATGGTCGTTTAGGTTGAAAAAAGACTTGCGTCAAGTTCAACCCTTTTCTTATTCTATCTTTAGCACTGTTGATCCAAAATAAGGCAAATAAAAACCTTTATTAATACCTGTACTAACGCCCTCTATGCTCTATCCATGCCGCTTTTAAAGGCATCTAAGGTATTTGTCAGAACCTATTCTTCAGGCAGCGAATTCCATATCATTATGATCCTTACTGTAAAGATTACCTTCCCCTGTCGTAGACTAAATCTACTTTCTTCCAGTCTTAGCGAGTGACCTCTCGTACTGTTCTGTTAATGATCAGATCATTAGAAAGCCCTTTGTATGGGCCCTGTAGATATTTATATAACATCATCATATCGCCTCTAAGCCCCCGTTTCTCTAGCGTGTACATATTTATATAACATTATCATATCCCCTCTAAGCCGCCGTTTCTCTAGTGTGTACATATTTGTATAACATTATCATATCCCCTCTAAGCCGCCGTTTCTCTAGTATGTACATATTTATATAACATTATCATGTCCCCTCTAAGCCGCCGTTTCTCTAGCGTGTACATATTTACATAACATTATCATATCCCCTCTAAGCCGCCGTTTCTCTAGCGTGTACATATTTATATAACATTATCATATCCCCTCTAAGCCGCCGTTTCTCTAGCGTGTACATATTTATATAACATTATCATATCCCCTCTAAGCCGCCGTTTCTCTAGCGTGTACATATTTATATAACATTATCATATCCCCTCTAAGCCGCCATTTCTCTAGCGTGTACATATTTATATAACATTATCATATCCCCTCTAAGCCGCCGTTTCTCTAGGGTGTACATATTTATATAACATTATCATGTCCCCTCTAAGCCGCCGTTTCTCTAGCGTGTACATATTTATATAGCATTATCATATCCCCTCTAAGCCGCCGTTTCTCTAGCGTGTACATATTTACATAACATTATCATATCCACTCTAAGCCGCCGTTTCTCTAGCGTGTACAGATTTAACTTTTCCAGCCTTTCTTCGTAACTAAAACCCTCCATTCCCCTGATTAGGTGTGTGATGGGAGTTACACTGTCGTGGCTGACGGTCTGATATAGAGCATTGTGCAGCGGCGGTAAATACATGTAAAGTTACCGGCTCGTAACCTGATATTAGAACGCGTTTTGGGACGTCCAGTCTGTATGGAATGAATGGCGGTAATGACACACTGTGCTGATCTCCATTGTCAGCCACGCTTTTATTATCCCGTGATAGGAAGCCAGCCACGTGACATTCACTGCTGTATCTTGTGTGTATTTATTTTCTAGCTCTCATTATTTGATTTCCCTTTCGGCAGCAGATTTTAATAATAATACTTGAATGGTGTCAATGTGTTAGTGAAGTTATTGTGTGTAAAGTAGAGCTGTCAGTGACCCATGTAATGGCAGATACT
Source organism: Pelodytes ibericus (assembly GCA_036172795.1). Classification (NCBI taxonomy): domain Eukaryota; kingdom Metazoa; phylum Chordata; class Amphibia; order Anura; family Pelodytidae; genus Pelodytes; species Pelodytes ibericus. The sequence continues at coordinate 212,746,006 of CM069861.1, forward strand.
GAAATGTTAGGGTGATGTGTGAATTATATTACTATATATATGATAGTCATGGCCTCTTTCTTATTATGTTGTAGCTGGAATCCCGACCCATTCACACGTCACTCCGTGTGGTCTCTGGGCATCGGCGGAATCTTCATGATGCTTTCCCTGTACGGAGTGAACCAGGCGCAAGTCCAGCGATACCTCAGCTCCCGGACTGAAAAGGAGGCCATTCTGTGAGTGAGGGTCATACATGTGTCATAGGACAAGTGGAACAACATATTAACGTATGCTCATTTGTAAGATTGCACTAAGTGTAGATGGTTTGGATACAAATACTTTAATAAAGTACCTTTTTATTGAGTTCTCATTGCTCTGTATAGCTCTATAGAGCAAAGATTCTAAACAACATGTCCGCCCCCTGATAGAGCTATACAGAGCAAAGATTCTAAATATGTCCACCCCCTGATAGAGCTATACAGAGCAAAGATTCTAAACAACATGTCCGCCCCCTGATAGAGCTATATAGAGCAAAGATTCTAAACAACATGTCCGTCCCATGATAGAACTATATAGAGCAAAGATTCTAAACAACATGTCCGCTCCCTGATAGAGCTATACAGAGCAAAGATTCTAAACAGCATGTCCACCCCTGATAGAGCTATATAGAGCAAAGATTCTAAACAACATGTCCGCTCCCTGATAGAGCTATACAGAGCAAAGATTCTAAACAGCATGTCCACCCCTGATAGAGCTATATAGAGCAAAGATTCTAAACAACATGTCCGCTCCCTGATAGAGCTATACAGAGCAAAGATTCTAAACAACATGTCCACCCCCTGATAGAGCTATATAGAGCAAAGATTCTAAACAACATGTCCGCTCCCTGATAGAGCTATACAGAGCAAAGATTCTAAACAGCATGTCCACCCCTGATAGAGCTATTCAGAGCAAAGATTCTAAACAACATGTCCGCTCCCTGATAGAGCTATACAGAGCAAAGATTCTAAACAACATGTCCACCCCCTGATAGAGCTATATAGAGCAAAGATTCTAAACAACATGTCCGCCCCCTGATAGAGCTATACAGAGCAAAGATTCTAAATATGTCCACCCCCTGATAGAGCTATACAGAGCAAAGATTCTAAACAACATGTCTGCCCCCTGATAGAGCTATGCAAAGTAAAGAGGATTAAATAAAGTTCATTATTTGTACTCTTTATATAAAGCATTTCTATTTAAAATATCTTCATTTGAGGCAAGCTTTCAATTAAACATTGATTTTTGTGCCTACCACATCTCCGTTGGTTACAGCTCCTGGTGGGTGCTTGGTTTTCTCAGCACAATAAAACCATTGTGTACCTGTATCATGATTTCATGCCTCGGATATTGGACCAGGTCCTATAAATAACCCGTCACACGTTAGTTGGCAGTGACAAGGCTGGGTGACTGCTGCTTTACAAAGATTGGTCTGTTAATCCTTTCATTTATAGACAATATCTGGAATGCAATTAATAAGAACAAACCATGGAAAACGTATACATTCTGTTAGAATAGAAAGCAAATGCATGGATTTAGAGACGGGTGTGTGTTAATTACATCTGTGGGGTCTCCTGTTAATGACATCACCTTGTGGCTTGAAATGCAAATGGTCTACTTTCAATGGATGCTTACTCTGCATATCAAGCCACAGATGATGTCATAAACAGGAGACACCACAGACCCTTTAATACAGATTGATGTATTCCCCTTTAATACAGATTGATGTATTCCCCTTTAATACAGATTGATGTATTCCCCTTTAATACAGATTGATGTATTCCCCTTTAATACAGATTGATGTATTCCCCTTTAATACAGATTGATGTATTCCCCTTTAATACAGATTGATGTATTCCCCTTTAATACAGATTGATGTATTCCCCTTTAATACAGATTGATGTATTCCCCTTTAATACAGATTGATGTATTCCCCTTTAATACAGATTGATGTATTCCCCTTTAATACAGATTGATGTATTCCCCTTTAATACAGATTGATGTGTTCCCCTTTAATACAGATTGATGTGTTCCCCTTTAATACAGATTGATGTGTTCCCCTTTAATACAGATTGATGTGTTCCCCTTTAATACAGATTGATGTGTTCCCCTTTAATACAGATTGATGTGTTCCCCTTTAATACAGATTGATGTATTCCCCTTTAATACAGATTGATGTATTCCCCTTTAATACAGATTGATGTATTCCCCTTTAATACAGATTGATGTGTTCCCCTTTAATACAGATTGATGTGTTCCCCTTTAATACAGATTGATGTATTCCCCTTTAATACAGATTGATGTATTCCCCTTTAATACAGATTGATGTGTTCCCCTTTAATACAGATTGATGTGTTCCCCTTTAATACAGATTGATGTGTTCCCCTTTAATACAGATTGATGTGTTCCCCTTTAATACAGATTGATGTGTTCCCCTTTAATACAGATTGATGTATTCCCCTTTAATACAGATTGATGTATTCCCCTTTAATACAGATTGATGTATTCCCCTTTAATACAGATTGATGTGTTCCCCTTTAATACAGATTGATGTGTTCCCCTTTAATACAGATTGATGTGTTCCCCTTTAATACAGATTGATGTGTTCCCCTTTAATACAGATTGATGTGTTCCTAATAATCTATGCATTTTCTTTCAATTCCGCTAATACAATGTACAGACCATGTTTGTATTGTACATATTCACTGGATATACAATGCCTAGGGGGGTGGCCTAGTTATTTTTCAGTCCATGGTAGGATACTGTGCCTGTTTTATGGCATGTGCTGAATAGATCACGGCTTTATCTTGCTGCATTTTACTGAGTTACAGAGGTCTTATTATTAAATGATACAGTATACTGAATAACATGTCTGGGGATATGTGCTCATGGAAGCCAGATAACCATTAAGGATCTTTTGGTAAAGGACATGCTCGACCTTACATGATTCCAGAGCTCCCACATGCCAAGAGATGGTCACTGACGTGGGAGGAGCAGATCACGGCCACGGCCCGTGTCCTAACCTATAGTAACCTGAATATTGTCCCGTGTTAGCTGCGTAACTTGCGCCAGTAACCGAAACAGAAAAAATACATTTCGCTGAAATTTTTTAACCCTTTTAGTGCTAGATTAACGTCCAAGGCGCTAAAAGCTTTGTCATTGATTTAAAGGGGACTGCTCCCCCTGCAGTGTCAGCTCTTGCCTGATGGTATATTCCTCCAAACTTGCTATTTCCTGCACATAAAGGGTAACCGTCCTGCCGCCCTCTCCCCACGCCCTCCTTGTTTTACATCATAGCACACAACAGGCTGAAACCACGCCCCCCCCCCCTCCCCCATTCCAATCACTTGCAAAAGCCACGTTCAACACAGGGAGACTAATTCCACAGTAATGGCTCAGAGGGGAGCACTGAAAACTGCTGCAGAGGAAGCCGGACACGTGGACATCCTGTCACTGTTGGAAATTCTTTTCATTTATAAAACTGTAAACTGTTTTTTAAAATAAAATTAAGAGCATTTCAATGATATGACACACATGGAAAAAATAAATAAACTAGATGGGACTGCCCCTTTTAAAGAGCTTATTTGGGCCCCTTGGTAGAATAAGAGGCTCTTTACCAAGGCTGCTGGGTATAATCTCCCAGAATGCCGTATTATATTATACCTGTGTATATGACATGGGGTGGGCACTAGCATTACTTGTAGACCCTTTGATGATGTATGGACCTTTCACCGATCTTGCCACGGACACTTTTCCCATATACGTGGTCTGTGGTGGTGCCTGTGCAGGAGGCTTGTCCTACCGCTTCCACGCTGTCCAATGCAGCTTCACATGTTCTGTCCCATCTAATCTAACCTCTTTCTCCAGGTCCTGTTACGCAGTCTTCCCCTGCCAGCAGCTGGTGCTGGCCCTGGGCTGTATCACGGGGCTCGTAATGTTTGCCTATTACCAGAAAAATGAAATCCTCAACCCGGAATTGATTTCATCCCCAGACCAGGTGAGGGAATTCAGTTTCCCCCCCCTCTTTCTGCTCAGGGCGGACCCTCACTAATGATGATCTGCTAGACAAAGCCACACGAAATCTCTTCTCTCTCCTGAGGGTCGACCAAGACCAATCGGTAACGGGACCGGTTTAAAGAGGGAGTAAAGTCACAATCTGCACACTTTTTAAATGATTTCCCCAGTTCTGCTAATGTGTTCACTGTATAAATCTTTCTATCCTGTGTTATTTAGAACATATGACCTTCAACATCTGTTTTTTTTTTTGTTTGTTTGTTTTTATCACATCCTTTACATATTTAAAAGATGGATTTTTCTTTGGTTGTTCGTTCACTGACCAGCGCTGTTCCTGTCCAGTAATGAACCCTGCTCTCTCCCCCCCCCCCCCCCCCCTCTCTCTAGATGGTCCTGTACTTCGTGATGGATATTCTCGGAGATTTTCCTGGGTTGCCTGGCTTGTTTGTGGCTTGTCTATTCAGTGGTGCGCTCAGGTGAGAGAAGCATTTCTGTATGGGAAGGAGGGGCGGGGTGGGGGGAGAATCACACCCAGCGATGGCAAGTAATAGTATCATGACTCTCTACAAACGGCAGCAGTTTGCGACAGCCCAGATATTCTGACTGTGCCCCTGTCACAAGGTTGAGACGCTGCTTCGCTCCTGAAAAGTGTCTGGGAAACACTCTGCCCAACGCAATATAATATAAAGAGACTGGAGTAATCAATAGAACGCTGTACATACAATCTAGATTCTAAGTGCTCACTGCTGCCCCCTCTTGGTGTTATATATATATATATACCTCTGATTATCATTAATGTTGTATGACACGTTCTTACACTCAGGAATCTCTCTCTGTATCCGCAGCACCATTTCATCTGCGTTCAATTCACTGGCGACTGTGACTATGGAGGATCTCATTAAACCTCATTTCCCAAATCTCACGGAATCACGGGCCACGCTGCTCTCGAAGTGCCTCGGTGAGTATCTCCTTGCTATCTCAGGAGGGGCTTTGTAATGACGCTGACCTGTGCTCACGTCCCCTGAGGGTGCGCTGGCAGTGAAAGGGTGGCCAACTGGTGCGCCTCCGACTGTTGGACTGCATCGCCCACCATCCCCAGAAAGGGATTTGGATTGGGGGCTGGCTGGCTGAGGATCATGGTATGCCATACTTTAACAGTTATCCCCCGTTGTGAGTTATGTATAAAGGTCAAGGATGGGGAACAAAGTCACCTTGGATACAGAGAATTTGTATCCCGTAAGGACCTGTAAATATTCTGTCTTCAGCTAGCCAGGAATTGGAGAGTAATGTTTGTTTTCTTTTTGTTTCCAGCCCTGGGATATGGGCTTGTCTGCCTCGGCATGGCCTATATATCCTCCCTGATGGGCTCCGTCCTGCAGGTAAACCGACTGAAACGGAAGGGTAGAGATCGGAATCCCAGCACCTTTCAATGAAACCAGAGCAAAGATCAGACACTATAGGGTTAAGGGGGGATCTGTCCTCACAATTTCCCTTTGAGCCAATGTGTAGTAACTTTAGAAATGATAGAAGACCGGTGAAAGCCGTGTCACCTAAACATGTTCCATATGGTATATATTGCTAGCAGGATTACCATCCTAGATTGTGCATAGACTAAGAGAAACAGAAGTGTGTCTGTTTATGTTATTTGATTGGTTTATATTGCGAATGCAGATTTTATACATAGCACTGAGGGTTAATCTGAGTTCATTATAAGACCTTGTGTTGCTGGGTTTATCATGTATTTGCCTCTTATTCTAACTTTGTGGGAAAGTCTGCCCAGTTTAATCTGAAATCCCTGGAGGTGGTCCTGCACGCCCTGCCGTTTGTAAAAACCTGCATTTGCTAAGTATTTGCAGAGAGGGAATAAAGCTTTTATAACCGAGTGGAGCGAGATGATTATACGGCCCCTCTTAAATCATGATCTGTATTTTTGTGTTTACCATGGCATGATCTTATTTCTGATTCCGTCAGAGGGATTATAATGTATTTATGTCCGTTTTATTGATGTCGCCTCTCACTGCACCCTTCTGTTTGTTTTCACAGGCTGCTCTTAGTATTTTCGGGATGGTTGGAGGACCCCTACTAGGTCTCTTCTGCCTGGGATTATTCTTCCCCTTCACCAATTCCATTGTGAGTCCAAGACACGGGATTACCCGCACATAGCTATGTACACGTGACACACGCCTGTTTAAGTCCTGTTACATATTACTAGGAAGAATATCACGGATCTCGTAGTCGGATAGAGGCTAGTGTCGGGCTACGCAGTAACGGCGGTTTCTCCATGTGGGGGCCTTTTAGGAGAAATGTTGGCCAGAAAAAAACTTTTTGATGAAAGATTGCCTCAAGTACAGAGGTTTTAAATTGAAATGCCGGAATGAAAGAATATAAATAAAGGGCCTTTTATGGAGTGCTTTCTGCTCTGATCTGTGATTCTAAACATGTCCGCTCCGTGATAGAGCTATCGAGAGCAAAGACGGCTCAATACAGTACTTTACTTGTGTTCTTTCATTAAATCATTTCTATTTAAAATGCCTGCACTTTATACAATCTTTCTATTAAACAGAATATATATTTGCTGACAGGTTGTCCTTTAAAGCTTTGAGTAGTGGATCCATTGCACCACCTGTGAGATGCGGTGGTACAGCTGGATGCCGCAGGGGATATAAAACATTCCATTGGACTTTAAACTGCAGGAAACATTGTATACAAAGGCAAAAATACAATCCATTATTATTTTATATTTGTATCGCTACCCAGAATCCTTTGCAGCACTGTATACAGGGGGTTTGTGTTACAATGTAGCTGTGTCCAGTAATTCTTACTGTGTTACAGTGTAGGGGGTTTCCTGCTGCCTCCACCCCCATTATAACGGACGTGGGTGCAAAATATATACTGGGCACAGATTGGATATTCAACATATTGCAGCTCCACCACGAATGGCTCAGTCTGGGGCAATGAGAGAGAACCTTGGAACTGCAGATGTTTGAGAACCAAAAGACTGACTGAGCAACACGTAGTATATAGTCCCCAAACATCTCCAGTGCCAAGGTTAGCCATCATTGTCTTAGTATTAGGCTTTGCCAGTGGCAGTGTGAAACTAGGTTATCCCTGCTGAGTAGCTACACCCACAGCTAATTAAACAGTATAATGTGCTTACATATAATAACTTGATCTATGCGCAAGCACGTGATCCACATCCTGGTTTGGTAGTGTGGATGTTTGTGAAAGGCTAACATGTTTATAATTACATTTACCTGTGGTGGGCTTTATATGTAGACCCCACCGCAGAACAAGGTGTATAGCTAGAGGACATGCACCTTACTATATATGTGGTGTGTAATATTTTACATTCAGATTTACCTACTAGTTCCCGGGTTTGACCACCCTTGTGTTCTGCTTTTTAGGGGGCTATAACCGGTCTGGTCACCGGACTAGCCATGGCCTTCTGGATTGGCATCGGCAGCTTTGTTTCGAGGATGTCCACTGCCCCTCCTCCCCTGCTGAATGTCACCAGCATCCCGGAGGTGGGAAATCTCACCACCGCCATCATGACCACCCTCTTAACATCACAGACCACCCAAGCCAGGTAAGTGAGCGGGTTCCTGGGGGCAGTATTCAATGAGTTACAGCTGAACGCAAGAATTCCGGGGGTCAGTTTTCTCAGTTTAACTATAATAAACAGACTAAACAATGTTATGTTCCTTGGTTAAACCACCTTAATGGGATTTTTTTGGACGCCTAACAAAGGCAATCGTTCTGTTCAAAGTGTTGACTTGTGAACTCCTGATGTCCTATGCCAATAACTCCTGCAAGTCTCTGTTCCGAAGGTTATTTGGAACGAACGTAGAATAAATGGTCTGTACAGTGTGTTAGCAGAATTGTAAGTCTCCAGCTTGGGGCTCGATATGCTAATTAACTACTTTTTAATTGAAAATTGTGTAATTTGCATATTGGGCCACAAGTGATGTCATAAAGTGGAGCCACCACACATTCCCATACCGATTCCTCTCCCTAACCCAATGCTCTTTCTTTCCAGCGTCAGTGGCCTGCAGAAGTTCTACTCCCTGTCCTACATGTGGTACAGTGCCCACAACTCCACCACCGTGGTGATCGTGGGAATCCTCGTCAGTCTGCTCACAGGTACGGAGCCAGAACTGTCCGATCTGTGCCTGACCGAGATGGCCTCTGTGCCTCGATCCCTGGGATGGGAATGTTTTGGTGCCTGGTTATTCATATGGTTTATAAATCCTTCCACTGGGGTCCCTTTTTCTCATACAACCGCCCCTGCTTAAGTGCTGACCCACTGTATAGCATCTTCTGCAGTCTTTTCATATGTGAATAAAGCCAGGTTACAATAGGGGCCTCATTTTATTTCAGATACAAATACAAATTTAGAGGGACATGCCAGCTGTATTTTATCGGGCATCGGATGTTTTGGGTCTGTTTTACGTAAAGAAACGTTTATAGGTTTCCCATGCAGTGTAAGGGTTTTAATAAATTAGTTGCCAACTGTCCTGAATTTCCTGGGACAATCACTTTTGTTTTTTTCCCCGTCTGTCCCGGCATAAATACTGTCTGTGCACAAGTAGTACAAAGCCTGGAGTACAGTGTCGCAGGCCATCACGCGATGTCGCGTAACCACGCCCCCTCCAGGCTCCTCCTATTTTTTTTTTAAACTGGGATGACCATGTACAATGTTGGCAGGTATGGTTTAATCTGGTTGTAATTTACTTTCACCCAGACAGGATTACCAGAAGTAGAGTACTGCAAACACATGTTTGTAAAAATGAAATGACCTTTTGCAGGTTTAGCTTGCATGCATTGTCGGGCTGTGTTATGTGTCCTTTCTTTGGTTTTTAGGCCCAACGAAGGGGGAGAACATTAACCCACACACCGTCTACCTCGTCCTTCCCAAGCTACTTTTTTTCTTGCCAAAGCGGTATCTGGAGAAGCTGCGCTTTGGGGTGCCCCACATTGCAGAGGTAGGGGAGCGTCACTTCAGCCGACTCTTACAGGTACAGCGAGTTAGGGCTGCATGGCTCGCTGCTCAGCTAAGATACGTTTCTCATAAAGAGCACAGAGTCTGCTTTAATGATGGGCAGCCGATTGCTACACCTTCTGCTTCCCCCGTGTGCTGCACAAGGGTTGTACATTGCCGTTCATGTTCCTGGTGGTTGTGAGGGTTTGTCCCATGGAATGCTGCTTCTGATGCTTCCACTTTCAGAACTTTACCCAAGAATCCAAATATATATTGACTGTGCACTAACCAAGCACATAGACCTCCTATAAGGCTGCTTCATGACCTTCCGACAGTATCTTACCACGGCCTGTGACTGGCTGGGGAAGGGGGCACCGCGGGGGGTTGCCTGAACAGCTAAGACTGGCCCGGACTAAACTCTTTTATTAATAAATATATAAAGTATTTCTAGGTTTACTTTAGAGACCATGCTCCTGGAAACTAAGGGATGTTGTGCAGCAAAGCATGTATATTATGGCCATTATTGATTTTTTTTTTTTTTTTTTAAACGAATAACACAGTTGGATGGGGTGAAAGAAATTCTGTAGAGCTACTAAAGCAAATTTTAGGTAACTTTTATTTAATTTGTTATTTTTTTTGTGCACAGGACCATACAGTATCCCCCACCACCGAAAAATCCTGCAATGGTTTCCTAAACGGAGATGTCAAGCCGGAGAAGGACGAGATGGATGAAAGCTGCGCTGGCTTTGTCCGGTCAGATGGTGGCCATGCCTACGTTGTCCACGAGACCTCCTTATAGTTGGCAGTGAGAATGGATGGGACTTCTAGTGGTTGAGCAGACCGGGGTCAGACATATTCCTGTCGAGTTTCCTCCTGAGAACCTTTTGCCTTACAGAAGCCAAGAGCACAAGTGACTGGCAATATTGGCGGCTGGATCTAGGATTCTTCATGTGTCGCTACATGAGCTTAATCAATACGTTTTTTTTTTTTGTTTTTTTTTTTTTGTTTTCTAATAAAGAGGTTTCTCAAAGCACCAGACCGAAAACCTCTCAACCACCTCAACAGCACCGGTTGGTAACTAGCCACACCGCCCGTTACCACCGTGGACCGTGCATGTTGGATTTTGAGATGACAGTGCTGTCTTGTTGGATCTGATTGAAATATGCCTTGGCAGTTGGCAAAATGCTCCCAATACTTCTGGTTTCGAAGACCTGTATTGACTGCGGTGTTGCCTGTTCTCTTCACTCCAGGGAGGAGGCCTGTAGTCTGTTCATTGTACTTCATGTTGATGGTTTTTAGAGTTTATCAAGCATCCCTCCATTGCCTTCCGTGTCCTGGTCACCATTTTGGAAATATTCAACCTGAGCAGTACAGATTCCTTCATCAGGCTTTATATACTTTGAGCTGGACTCGGGGTCTTCTAGAAGTTCTTGCCATACGAATGTGACCTCTGCCATGGACCGTTCCATCCGCAGTGTCCCAAACTATATTTTAATATAAATGCTGAATTATGTAAAGAAATAGAATCAGGTTTGCCACATCTTTTCCTATCTTCTAAAAACTGCATCAAACCATCCTTCTGATCTCCCTAAGCCCCTCCATATTAGATGTCATTGGGTATTTAGAAAACCCCGGTCAAATTACTTTCAATGTAAAGCTAAAATAAATACGCAGCTGTAAAATAAAAAGCCACCGATATTAAACACGTACAACGTACAAGAAAATAAGGTGGAACTGACCCTTTAGTAATACAGGTTAATATCGCTAGTCTCTCTCTTCTAGAAATGTCTTGTCCTATCTTACGGGCTCTAAAAACAGACTTGAAGTTCTGTGGATATTGTGTAATGTGGAGTGTTAGCACCTTTCCCATACACTGTATATGTGTTTCCGAGAATTGGTTGGCTTATCTGTACAATGACCTCCTGACCAGGGATAAAGTTCTGAAAGTGGAGATATCCGTAAAGTTACCAGCCAAATATGGGGAGCCGGCAGGCTGTACCAATCTTTATTACAATCCTAGGCGTCCTGTGCAAGATGTTTTGTAGGACTTCCAACGGGGGGGGGGGGGGGGGGCGATAATGTAACCCCAACACTATGTGCTGCTTCCCTCGTGTCTTGTAGACCATGCACAAATAATACTGTTAATGGTTCAAGTGACAAACCAAAGGTACCGCAATAAAGCCGACTGCTCTGTAAAGTAACCATGGGCTTATGGTTTAGACCCCATCCTGCCCACCCTTCTTGTGTCATCGTTACCTGGCTCTAAACGGTACAGGCTAATAGAAGGCTGTGCCAGTAAATATAGGAGATTCAGGTCTTTCTTTTTTTTTTTTTCTTCTTTTCTTCAAAGGTAACATCACGTGATCCAGAATAGGGGAGGAGCTTCATTACAGGGCCCATCAGAGCACCCGTGTAGCCCCCCGCAGTCGTTTAGTGCTCTAGTTGTAGGGGGTGAGAGACCGCTCTGCCAGCTGGATTTCAGACCTCTTTGAAACTATTTTTATACATCCCTGATCTTTGTATTGTTTATCTTCATGTAAACCGATATATGGGTAAAACCGGAAGGTTTTTTTGTTTTTTATTTTTTTTTTATCATGTCACCAAAGCATACAATACGTGGACATAGTGAGCAAACAAACCAACGATCCCCAGATCCCCACCTGGTCTTACGTTTTTGTTTGATACTTTAATATCCGTTTCTGTGCAGGACGTTCTTGGTTTAAATCCCTGGTGTATTATTATTTGTATTTATTCCTGGTGAGAAAAAAAAAAAAAAAAACTAGTTTTTGGTATCCACTTAATAGGTGTACTCCTTAAAATCCTTCTTCCTCTTAACCACCTAGCCGGGGACCATTTTCTACCCCTTTACAAGCAGACAGACGT
>CM069861.1:212760398-212790398 GCA_036172795.1 Pelodytes ibericus
GTATGTATGTATGTGTGTGTGTGTGTATGTATGTATGTATGTGTGGTGTGTGTATGTATGTATGTATGTGTGGTGTGGGTATGTATGTATGTGTGGTGTGGGTATGTATGTATGTGTGGTGTGTGTGGGTATGTATGTATGTGTGGTGTGTGTGGGTATGTATGTATGTGTGGTGTGTGGGTATGTATGTATGTATGTGTGGTGTGTGGGTATGTATGTATGTGTGGTGTGTGGGTATGTATGTATGTGTGGTGTGTGTGTGTGTATGTATGTATATGTGGTGTGTGTGTGTGTCTGTGTGTGTGGGTATGTGTATATATATATATATGTATGTGTGTGTGTATTTGGTTTTAAACGTGGAACAGTCACCATGGAAACAATGTTACTGCTGATCAATCTATTTTTGCCACATAATTCTGGAAACAAAGTATGGCAACCGCATACATGAATATATTTTATATGTGTGTGATTGATATATATATATATATATCAATGTGTGTATATATAATCTTTGAGGGGCAGTTGTACCTAGAGTGTTGAAATATGTTAAGAAACTGATTTTTTTTTTTTTTTTTACTACCACACTTTAAATTTTCTTAAATCTGCATATCAAGTTAATTGGGAAGAATGGTTGCTATAGCAACAGCAGCCCCTCCCAACTTTGCCCATTAGAAAGTAGGGCGAGGCTTGGGAGAGGGGTCCACTGTCACTCAATTTGGAGAATAAATGTATCCGTGTCCCGAATGAAAGATATCAGGACTGTCCCATTTAAAGCAAGACTGTTGGTTGGTATGCCCGAGGGTTGTTCCATGTATGACGTCACATTGAGACCATGCCCCCCTGTATTTCAATAAACACTTTTTGATGGGAACTGCTGCAGGTGGGGGATGGCCCGCATTCTCTCACAATGATGTCACTGAGCTTAGAAGCCCCGGCGAAATTATTTTCAATGTTAAACTACAAAATAAAGTGTATTTGATATATACCAAAAAACAAATGGGGTCTTTGTGGAATGTTGTGGGGTCACCTTCACGCACCAGTGTAAAGCAAACCTGGTGGGATATGGTGTTTTTATGTAGATGTTTCAGGCAGATTTCATACCAATCTGTATCCCAGGCACGCTCGTGGGATCATGTAGCGGAGAGAGCTTTCTTTGTGTATTCCCATCTCTTGTTATGAGGTTTTATAGTATGTTTGATCCTTGGAGATTCAGCCTTGTGTCTGGCGACAATACACGTTATTATTAATCTCCCGTTCGTGGGACAATTTGAAATGTTATGTAAATATCTAGGTTCTGTTGCAGTTTATGTGTATACAGCGGTTAGGATTTTGTTTACACATCTCAACACTGCAACATTAATAACCGCTGCTTGTCGACACTAATCAGCCAACGAAACCCCTGATTCTTTATACATGACTTGGGTGTGTGCTACATGTGGCAAGAGTTCACGTTCTCTATTGGTGCACAAAGAGCTAGCTCCAAAACTAAAGGCTCTCCATCAACTGAACATTATCTTTACTGAGAAAGGAGAATGAAACCTGAATAGTCTGTACCAGTGTTTCCCAATACAGTTTTTCCGTGGAACCCTTTTATACCTGTGTATCTAACCGTGGAACCCTTTTATACCTGTGTATCTAAACGTGGAACCCTTTTATACTCGTGTATCTAATCGTGGAACCCTTTTATACTCGTGTATCTAATCGTGGAACCCTTTTATACTCGTGTATCTAATCGTGGAGCCCTTTTATACTCGTGTATCTAATCGTGGAACCCTTTTATACTCGTGTATCTAATCGTGGAACCCTTTTATACTCGGGTATCTAATCGTGGAGCCCTTTTATACTTGTGTATCTAATCGTGGAACCCTTTTATACTCGTGTATCTAATCGTGGAGCCCTTTTATACTCGTGTATCTAATCGTGGAACCCTTTTATACTCGTGTATCTAATCCTGGAACCCTTTTATACTCGTGTATCTAATCGTGGAACCCTTTTATACTCGTGTATCTAATCGTGGAACCCTTTTATACTCGTGTATCTAATCCTGGAACCCTTTTATACTCGTGTATCTAATCGTGGAGCCCTTTTATACTCGTGTATCTAATCGTGGAACCCTTTTATACTCGTGTATCTAATCGTGGAGCCCTTTTATACTTGTGTATCTAATCGTGGAACCCTTTTATACTCGTGTATCTAATCCTGGAACCCTTTTATACTCGTGTATCTAATCCTGGAACCCTTTTATACTCGTGTATCTAATCCTGGAACCCTTTTATACTCGTGTATCTAATCGTGGAGCCCTTTTATACTCGTGTATCTAATCGTGGAGCCCTTTTATACTTGTGTATCTAATCGTGGAACCCTTTTATACTTGTGTATCTAATCGTGGAACCCTTTTATACTCGTGTATCTAATCGTGGAGCCCTTTATACTTGTGTATCTAATCGTGGAACCCCTTACATTTTTCTGAGCCCGGTAGCTAAAACATTTTTTAATACAGACTTTAATGCAAATTGGTAAGTTCATACTTACCTCGCATCATGACATACTAAATTAAAGTTTAAACTTACCTCCCAACATCCCCCTTCCCCCGTGAATTGGGATGGGGGGGCGGAGCTTGGGATGATGAGTGACAGTGTCACTCTACCTGTCAGCACTGTGTCCCAGGCACCAGAGAATCAGATCAAGATCGCAACATTGATCCCACTGTCCCCACCAAACTCTACCTCTGCTCACAAAATCAGGACTGTCCCATGGAAAAACGGGAGAGTTGGGGGCTATGCTAACTTTTTTTTTTATCCAGAATTCTGTGGTTTAAAATATTAGAAGAGATAAGGTGTACCACCTGCTGTGACTCGAATACACTTTAATAAAACACACTACTAAAAGCATTTTATTACCAAATGCTAAATGTGCAAAACAGAGGCACGTCCATGATTTTAAAGTAGATAAAATGTCCCTGCAGAGGGCGCTCTCTAAGCACTAGATGTGTCGCCAGGATTAGCGCAGCGCCAAAAATGCCGTTACTACAGGAAATGGCCATCAAACACCAGCCATCTTTGTGGAGGCGAACAGTGTTTTCGTGGAACCCGTGGATTTTTTCCCATTAGGAGAAAAACGTGTTCCTAATGCGTCTCTCGCTTATGACATCACCTGTGGCACAATATGCAAATTACACTTTTCATGCTGAAGGTGATGTCATAAACTGGAGCCTCCACAGACACATTTAAAACACTTTTTTTTTTTTGTCCAAGCATTAACTTGTTATTTTTATTAAAATAATGTATAGATATTTTTCAATGGTTTTCTTTGTTCTCTACATTTAGAGTAAAGATAATGTTTAGGTGATACAGTCCCAAACAACATGTCTGCCCCTGATTGTTATAAAGAGCAAAGAGGACTGTCAAAGTCTGCCCAACACAGGACAACCACTGAGTTACCCAGATTATCTAAGGGGGCCCTAGGAGGGACGAGCGAATCCTGCCTGAAATTGGAAATGGCGTCCAACTGACCCAGCTCGTATAGCGTCTCCTTTCACCGATGCATGTGACCATAAATTAATCCCCTATCTCTGTACGCTCTGTACTCATACTTAATCTGCAACCTCGTCTTGGCTTGAAACAATCACATATATATATATATAAATGGGAGACGAGGGCTTCCCACGAACTCTGAGGTCCTTTGTCCTTAGGAGATTGTTAAATCCATAAATCTGGCTGAAATTTGTCTTCTTATCCCGTCTAATTACAACCAGTTTATTCAAGGTCAGGCCCGGTCCATGAGAAAATCGTTGTTTACCGGTTCCTCGTGGTTAATTTGGGTGGGCATGGAAGGGACACCAAAACTACCGTGGGAGAGACCCTTGGAAAGCACAGGAAATACAATACTTGAGTTCTGCTAATATAGATTGTATTATAATTATTATTAGATTTTTATGTATCTTTTGGAATCCATTAGTATTTTTAAGCCCCCTTAAACCCCCCACAAATTGTTGACTTTGGGAGCTATCAAACTTCAGCCTTCCAACTGCGCACATCTCGCAGTTGGAAGGCTGATCAAACCCAGGAGAAACATTTCTGGAAATAGACGCTGAAAACAGTGGTACAATGTCGTGGAGGGCGTGATGTAATTCCAAGATGGCCGCCTCCACGCTGGAAGCAGCCATATCTTCTTGTGGTAATTACAGGTAAACGTGCAGAAGCAATGATTACGTGAAAATAATAACCTGCCGGTAATATTGCTTTAAAGCGATTCATGTAAATATATCTTCAGGAGATGGATTGGCCTTAAGAAGAACCTGATCTGAAAATGCATAACATTGAATTCCCTTTTAGTCCTTTTTGGAGGGGCATCTGGCAGAAACCTCCGCTTCTACCACTCCGGCATAGAGACGCGATCTCATTGGCCATTTCTGGAATAAAAATATATGTATGGTTAATGATCTGGCAGATTCAGTCAACTAAGCATTGTATTGGGTGAATTATAGGGAAGTATGTGAAATATCTCTTGTTAATGGGACTGTATCACCTAAACATTGTTCTTACTGTGACTGTATCACCTAAACACTGCTTATACTGTGAATGTATCACTTAAACATTGTTCTTACTGTGACTGTATCATCTAAACATTGTTCTTACTGTGACTGTATCACCTAAACACTGCTTATACTGTGACTGTATCACCCAAACACTGCTTATACTGTGACTGTATCACCCAAACACTGCTTATACTGTGACTGTATCACCTAAACACTGCTTATACTGTGACTGTATCACTCAAACACTGCTTATACTGTGACTGTATCACCCAAACACTGCTTATACTGTGACTGTATCACCCAAACACTGCTTATACTGTGACTGTATCACCCAAACACTGCTTATACTGTGACTGTATCACCTAAACACTGCTTATATTGTGACTGTATCACCTAAACATTGTTCTTACAGTGAAATTAGAGAATGGAAAACGACTGAAAATGATCTATTCATTGTATTTGCAGATTTACAAGCAAATGTCTAAATTAGGAGAAAAATGTGTTTTAAATGAGTCTGTGGAGCAGTGGCTTTGCTAAGGGTGGGCTACTGGGGCTATAGCCCCTAATGGAGACTGTGGGGCTAAAGTATCCTTTAGCCCCGAGACTCCTGGGCTATCATGATGAGCTTTCCTCCTTCTGGAACATGGTCCCAAAATCGGGGGTTTATGCTCACGTGGGGGTGAGGAGTAGAGGCGGTGCTATAGGTGTGTGTGTGTCAGGGTGTTTGCATACGTGTGTGTCATGGTGTCTGTGTGTGTGAGAAAGAGAGAGAGATGATGTGTGTGAGAAAGAGAGAGAGACGGTGTGTTTGAGAAAGGGAGGGAGACGATGTGTGTGAGAAAGAGAGAGAGAGACGATGTGTGTGAGAAAGAGAGGGAGACGATGTGTGTGAGAAAGAGAGAGAGACGATGTGTGTGAGAAAGGGAGGGAGACGATGTGTGTGAGAAAGAGAGGGAGACGATGTGTGTGAGAAAGAAAGAGAGACGGGGTGTGTGAGAAAGAGAGAGAGACGGGGTGTGTGAGAAAGAGAGAGAGACGATGTGTGTGAGAAAGAGAGAGAGACGATGTGTGTGAGAAAGAGAGAGAGACGATGTGTGTGAGAAAGAGAGGGAGACGATGTGTGTGAGAAAGAGAGAGAGACGATGTGTGTGAGAAAGAGAGAGAGACGATGTGTGTGAGAAAGAGAGAGAGACGATGTGTGTGAGAAAGAGAGAGAGACGGGGTGTGTGAGAAAGAGAGAGAGACGATGTGTGTGAGAAAGAGAGAGAGACGATGTGTGTGAGAAAGAGAGGGAGACGGGGTGTGTGAGAAAGGGAGGGAGACGGGGTGTGTGAGAAAGAGACGGGGTGTGTGAGAAAGAGACGGGGTGTGTGAGAAAGAGACGGGGTGTGTGAGAAAGAGAGAGAGACGATGTGTGTGAGAAAGAGAGAGAGACGATGTGTGTGAGAAAGAGAGGGAGACGGGGTGTGTGAGAAAGGGAGGGAGACGGGGTGTGTGAGAAAGAGAGAGAGAGAGACGATGTGTGTGAGAAAGAGAGGGAGACGATGTGTGTGAGAAAAAGAGGGAGACGGGGTGTGTGAGAAAAAGAGGGAGACGTGGTGTGTGAGAAAAGGAGGGAGACGTGGTGTGTGAGAAAGGGAAGGAGACGTGTGTGAGAAAGGGAGGGGAAGCAGTGGTGTTCCGCGGGGGGTGCGGACCACACCAGGTGACACCACCAGCTGGGGTGACACCCGTGCTGCCGACACCCCCTGCATTGGGCTGCTGAACTTTTTTTTTTTTCTGACAGCCGCATCCGCTGTATTTGGCTGCTGGAAAAAAAATCACTGCGGCCGGCGCTACAATAAAGAGAGGGGCAGGAAAATTAAAAACTTAACTCCTTCCTGCTCTGTCTCCTGGTGCTCTGCAGGTCCACGGCTGTGAGGGAAGCGTTGTGCGCTCCCCTCCAGGTGCGCGGTTTCAATAATGTTTGTTAAAAAAAAATTAAACAAAGTTTATTGAAGCCGCGCGGCTGGAGGGGAGCGCACAATGCTTCCCTCACAGCCGCGGACCTGCATAGCACCGGGAGACAGCAGCAAGGAGGTAAGTACTGGAGAAGACGGGAAGTGGGGTGGCAATATCCTGGCATATAGAGGGGCAGAATCCTGGCATATTGAGGGGCAAAATCCTGGCATATTAAATGGCATATTGGGGGGCAAAATACTGGCATATTGAGATCAAAATACTGGCATATTAAATGGCATATGGGGGGCAAACTCCTGGCACATTAAATGGCTAAAGAATGGCATATTGAGGGGCAAAATCCTGGCATATTAAATGGCATATTAGGGAGCAACATCCTGGAATATTGAGAGCAAAATCCTGGCATATTAAATTGCATATTTGGGGGCAAAATCCTGGAATATTAAATGGAATATTGGGGGGTGAAATCCTGGAATATTGAGAGCACAATACTGGCATATTAAATGTCATATTGGGGACAAACTCCTGGCATATTGAGGGGCAAAATTCTGGCATATTGAGGGGCAAAATCCTGGCATATTAAATGGCTCCTGTGTGTGTCATAGTTATGGGGCTCCTGTGTGTGGCATAATTTGTGGGGCTCCTGTTTGTGGCATATTTAATAGGCCATCTGACTGGCATTAATAAGGAATCTGTTTGACATGGTATTGGAGGAAATCCAGGGGGGTGACACCATGAGTTACCGCATCGGGTGACACCAACCCTAGTAACGCCTCTGTGTGTGAGAAAGAGAGGGAGACTGTGTGTGCGACAAAGAGAGGGGTATGTGACATGCCTTTACATGTGTTGAAGTGATACAGTGCCTTTACATGTGTTTAAGTGATACAGTCCTTTACATGTGTTTAAGTGATAGAGTCCCTTTACATGTGTTTAAGTGATAGAGTCCCTTTACATGTGTTTAAGTGATAGAGTCCCTTTACATGTGTTTAAGTGATACAGTCCTTTACATGTGTTTAAGTGATACAGTGCCTTTACATGTGTTTAAGTGATACAGTGCCTTTACATGTGTTTAAGTGATACAGTCCTTTACATGTGTTTAAGTGATACAGTGCCTTTACATGTGTTTAAGTGATACAGTCCCTTTACATGTGTTTAAGTGATACAGTCCTTTACATGTGTTGAAGTGATACAGTGCCTTTACATGTGTTGAAGTGATACAGTGCCTTTCCATGTGTTTAAGTGATACAGTGCCTTTACATGTGTTTATGTGATAGAGTACCTTTACATGTGTTTAAGTGATACAGTCCTTTACATGTGTTTAAGTGATACAGTGCCTGTACATGTGTTTAAGTGATACAGTCCTTTACATGTGTTTAAGTGATACAGTCCTTTACATGTGTTTAAGTGATACAGTGCCTTTACATGTGTTTAAGTGATACAGTCCCTTTACATGTGTTTAAGTGATACAGTCCTTTACATGTGTTGAAGTGATACAGTCCTTTACATGCGTTTAAGTGATACAGTGCCTTTACATGTGTTTATGTGATAGAGTACCTTTACATGTGTTTAAGTGATACAGTCCTTTACATGTGTTTAAGTGATACAGTGCCTGTACATGTGTTTAAGTGATACAGTCCTTTACATGTGTTTAAGTGATACAGTCCTTTACATGTGTTTAAGTGATACAGTGCCTTTACATGTGTTTAAGTGATACAGTCCCTTTACATGTGTTTAAGTGATACAGTCCTTTACATGTGTTGAAGTGATACAGTCCTTTACATGCGTTTAAGTGATACAGTGCCTTTACATGTGTTTAAGTGATACAGTGCCTTTACATGTGTTTAAGTGATACAGTCCCTTTACATGCGTTTAAGTGATACAGTCCTTTACATGCGTTTAAGTGATACAGTCCCTTTACATGTGTTTAAGTGATACAGTCCTTTACATGTGTTTAAGTGATACAGTCCCTTTACATGTGTTTAAGTGATACAGTCCTTTACATGTGTTGAAGTGATACAGTGCCTTTACATGTGTTGAAGTGATACAGTGCCTTTCCATGTGTTTAAGTGATACAGTGCCTTTACATGTGTTTAAGTGATACAGTGCCTTTACATGTGTTTAAGTGATACAGTCCCTTTACATGTGTTTAAGTGATACAGTCCTTTACATGTGTTGAAGTGATACAGTCCTTTACATGCGTTTAAGTGATACAGTGCCTTTACATGTGTTTAAGTGATACAGTGCCTTTACATGTGTTTAAGTGATACAGTCCCTTTACATGCGTTTAAGTGATACAGTCCTTTACATGCGTTTAAGTGATACAGTCCCTTTACATGTGTTTAAGTGATACAGTCCTTTACATGTGTTTAAGTGATACAGTCCCTTTACATGTGTTTAAGTGATACAGTCCTTTACATGTGTTGAAGTGATACAGTGCCTTTACATGTGTTGAAGTGATACAGTGCCTTTCCATGTGTTTAAGTGATACAGTGCCTTTACATGTGTTTAAGTGATACAGTCCCTTTACATGCGTTTAAGTGATACAGTCCTTTACATGCGTTTAAGTGATACAGTCCCTTTACATGTGTTTAAGTGATACAGTCCTTTACATGTGTTTAAGTGATACAGTCCCTTTACATGTGTTTAAGTGATACAGTCCTTTACATGTGTTTAAGTGATACAGTCCTTTACATGTGTTTAAGTGATACAGTGCCTTTACATGTGTTTAAGTGATACAGTCCCTTTACATGCGTTTAAGTGATACAGTCCTTTACATGCGTTTAAGTGATACAGTCCCTTTACATGTGTTTAAGTGATACAGTCCCTTTACATGTGTTTAAGTGATACAGTCCTTTACATGTGTTTAAGTGATACAGTGCCTTTACATGTGTTTAAGTGATACAGTACCTTTACATGTGTTTAAGTGATACAGTCCTTTACATGTATTTAAGTGATACCGTCCCTTTATATGTGTTTAAGTGATACCGTCCCTTTACATGTGTTTAAGTGATACAGTCCTTTACATGTGTTTAAGTGATACAGTGCCTTTACATGTGTTTAAGTGATACAGTCCCTTTACATGTGTTTAAGTGATGCAGTCCCTTTACATGTGTTTAAGTGATACAGTCCTTTACATGTGTTTAAGTGATACAGTCCTTTAGTGATACAGTGCCTTTACATGTGTTGAAGTGATACAGTGCCTTTACATGTGTTTAAGTGATACAGTCCTTTACATGTGTTTAAGTGATACAGTCCCTTTACATGTGTTTAAGTGATACAGTGCCTTTACATGTGTTTAAGTGATACAGTCCTTTACAAGTGTTTAAGTGATACAGTCCCTTTACATGTGTTTAAGTGATACAGTGCCTTTACATGTGTTTAAGTGATACAGTCCCTTTACATGTGTTTAAGTGATACAGTGCCTTTACATGTGTTTAAGTGATACAGTGCCTTTACATGTGTTGAAGTGATACAGTGCCTTTACATGTGTTTAAGTGATACAGTCCTTTACATGTGTTTAAGTGATACAGTCCCTTTACATGTGTTTAAGTGATACAGTGCCTTTACATGTGTTTAAGTGATACAGTCCCTTTACATGTGTTTAAGTGATACAGTGCCTTTACATGTGTTTAAGTGATACAGTGCCTTTACATGTGTTTAAGTGATACAGTGCCTTTATATGTGTTTAAGTGATACAGTGCCTTTATATGTGTTTCAGTGATACAGTGCCTTTACATGTGTTTCTAAATATTATACCCATCCGTCTATACCCCTGACATCCCATTGTGGTGCTGAGAGGAACACCACTGGAGCGATTTGAAGCTCACTCTGGTAGGTGATGTCTGCAAATGGAGACGGGCTTGGACCATTCTCTCTGAGGACTTTATTCATTAAAGTGGGATTTGCAGGGAATTGAGAACTGAATTTTAAACTTAAGGCCAAAGTAGCTGGGGAAAATCCTCCCCCTCCCCCTCCCCCTCCCCCTCACTGGGTTATTCAAGGCATTGATGTACCTTCATGGGATGCAGGAATCCTGGGCCTCTACTTATCTGAGAGCAGCCTGCCAGCTGCCCCTCCTGGTCCAAGGTTTGAGTGAGGTGGGCAATATAACTGCTGGCCAAGACTAGCACATCTAGCTTCGAGAGCTTGGTGTCCGGCGGCACCGACGGGAGAGCAGCTTGGAGAGACAGGAACGCCTGGCGCAGGGTCCGAACTCTTGTCCTCTCTCTGGCGGCATTGACTGGCCATGGTTTTACTTGGCTTGATTTGTAGTTTTCAGAGCTGGATTCAGCCTGTGAACATTGGGGGCTATGTATTAGAGTCATTTCTGGGGCAAAGTTCTAAAAGTATTCTAGTAACCATGGAAACCAATAGAATGTTCCTGCTGATGACATCACGTTTAGAACATTGCCCTGATTCGCAGAATACACAAGCTGTCTCTCCATTAGTCACTCTATTGGCCAAAGAGGGAAATGAACAAGTTATTGTTTATTCATTCACACAAAGTAATATACCATAATATTATTTTTATAGCATCTGGAAAGAAAAAAGGGACCACAGGTCTGAAAAAAATTACTGAGGAATTTTACTTCAAAAATGGGATCCATTGGAAGTTGTCCAATGTCGGATCCATTGGAGGTTGTCCAATGTCGGATCCATTGGAGGTTGTCCAGTGTCGGATCCATTGGAGGTTGTCCAATGTCGGATCCATTGGAGGTTGTCCAATGTCGGATCCATTGGAGGTTGTCCAGTGTGGGATTCAATGGGAGGTTGTCCAATGTCAGATCCATTGGAGGTTGTCCAATGTCGGATCCATTGGAGGTTGTCCAGTGTCGGATCCATTGGAGGTTGTCCGTGTGGGATCCATTGGAGGTTGTCCAATGTCGGATCCATTGAAGGTTGTCCAATGTCGGATCCATTGGAGGTTGTCCAATGTCGGATCCATTGGAGGTTGTCCGTGTGGGATCCATTGGAGGTTGTCCAGTGTCGGATCCATTGGAGGTTGTCCAATGTCAGATCCATTGGAGGGTGTCCAATGTCGGATCCATTGGAGGTTGTCCAGTGTGGGATCCATTGGAGGTTGTCCAGTGTGGGATCCATTGGAGGTTGTCCAGTGTGGGATCCATTGGAGATTAGCTCTCTAGCCTTCTAACCACTAAACCTTTTTGTCTCACTGACTTAAAGGGACTCTGTCAACCTAAAACTAATCACATTGTTAATACAGTGAATAAAAAATGAAACATAGAAACATATTATGTGTCGGCAGATAAGAACCATTCGGTCCATCTAGTCTACCCAATTTTCTATATTTTTATTCATCCCCAGTTCCCTATCTTATATCTAGGATACCTTGTGCCTATCAAAAGCATGCTTAAAACCCTTGACTGTGTTTACCTCTACCACTTCTACTGGAAGGCTATTCCATACATCCACTACCCTCTCAGTAAAGTAATGTTTCCTGATATTACATATGAATCGTTGCCCCTCTAATTTCAGACTATGTCCTCTAGTTGTGGTAGTTTTATTATTTTAAATATACTCTCTTCCGTTACTGTGTTGACCTATACACTGTGGTCACAGGATTGCAGGCAAAGGCACAATACAAGAGAAAAATAGGTTTTAATGAAACCACAAATCAAACACGAGATTTGACCCTGTGAGAATTAGCAGCTGTCGCCAATAAATGAACCTTTAGAAGTCATGTGTCTAACGTTTCTGCTTTCATTAGATTATTTTTACAAAGAGTTTCATTTGCCAACATGTCAGTATCAGTTACTTTGGATTAATTCATCCGCAGCTTTCTAGAGTTGTAAAAAGTACTGACATCAACCTGCTGATTGCTCCACTTTTTACAAACTTATTACAGAGTTGACTTGAAAGTTGAATGAAAAATTACTTTTCATTTTTTTCCCTTATTATTTTAGAAAGGTGATTTCATCTTTTTATTTTGCATACATCCCGCCACTGCATGTTCACCAACACCAGTCAGGCACAGAGCGCCAGAACAAACTGGAAGTTGTCTGTAGTCCTGGGCACAGTGGTGTATCTTGATTTTGTGCTGCCCTAGGCAGACAAAATCCGGGCACCCCCCTGCCCAAGCTGCACACCCACGTTACACACCTCATACATGCCCCATCATTCCGACTCACATCAAGCTCATACTCCCATCACACACACACTCCCATCACACTCAGTCACACGCTCCTACTCCCATCACACTCAGTCACACACTCCTACTCCCATCACACACACTCTGACTCCCATCACACTCAGTCACACACACTGTCTCCCATCACACACACTCTGACTCCCATCTCCCATCACACTCAGTCACACACTCTGACTCCCATCACACTCAGTCACACACACTGTCTCCCATCACACACTCTGACTCCCATCACACTCAGTCACACACTCTGACTCCCATCACACACTCTGACTCCCATCACACTCAGTCACACACACTGTCTCCCATCACACACACTCTCTGACTCCCATCTCCCATCACACTCAGTCACACACTCTGACTCCCATCACACTCAGTCACACACACTGTCTCCCATCACACACACTCTGACTCCCATCACACTCAGTCACACACACACTGTCTCCTATCACACACACTCTGACTCCCATCACACTCAGTCACACACACTGTCTCCCATCACACACACTCTGACTCCCATCACACTCAGTCAAACACACTGTCTCCCATCACACACACTCTGACTCCCATCACACTCAGTCACACACACTGTCTCCCATCACACACACTCTGACTCCCATCACACACAGTGTCTCCAATCACACACACTCTGACTCCCATCACACTCAGTCAGTCAGTCACACACACACATCCCATCAGCACTTACCTTTCCCTGGCAGGCAGGCAGCATGGTCCCTCCATGCTGCCTGTTCGGCTTCCCGGCGATTGTGCCGACAGGTCACGTGACCGGGCGCGCGTATGACGTCAGCGCGCCCGTCACGTGACTGTCGGCACTTCCGTGTCGGCACACTGCACGGGGAGCCGAACAGGCAGCACGGAGGTTTCTCTGTGCTGCCTGTTCGGCTCCCCGTGCAGCCTGGCAGGCAGAGCGATGGTGAGGGGGGATCTTCCGATCCCTTCTCACCTCTGTCTCTGCCTGCAAGCGCGGTCTATTTTTTTTTTTTAAAGGGCCGCGTTTTTTTTTTTATTTGTTTTTTAAATTTATTTTTTCCTCAGTGCTGGGGGGCGCTGCCGTCCCCTAAAATTTGCCGCCCTAGGCATCCGCCTAGGATGCCTCGCGGTAAATACAGCACTGCCTGGGCATACTATTATATAAAGCAGGAAGCACGCCATTTTGATCCAGGTGCACAGCAGGAAGCACGTGGATCACATATTAGTCCCTGGAAACATGGCTGATTTTGGCAACTATGGCCATACAGTGTGCACAGGGGCATGATTAAACTGTATCCCACACGTCAATGAGCTCCAGACCCCCAAATATCTGTACCAGGCAGCCTGCAGCTCAATGATACAACGTCATGTTATGTCATGTAGCATCTAAACAGGAGACTCCACAGGCACATTTAAAGGGACACTACCACTTACATAAGATGTAACTAGATAACCTGGTCATTTAAAACAAACACATATATAAATCATAAGTCCCTGTTTTTTTTTATGATTGAATTAATTGCATATAAAAGGAAAAATAAAATTAGGTGTTCATCTCCAGCATCCATTTTGAGAATATTTCCCATGATGCAACATCATCCAAAAATCTTCTAGCCAGTCTCACTTTCAACTGTTGCCAAAGCCTGCATGATGATGTTGTAAGATACTTTTTACCTGCCTTCCAACACAAAGAGAGGAGATTGACCTGATCAAACAGGATCATAACCCCACCCCCTTGTGATGTCATAGCTACGTTACCCTGCCATTCAATGCAAGTCTATGGTCAGAATTCTGACTTATAGACTGCATTCTGTGTCCCCAGCCCCAAAGTGACATACTAGTGCTGTAACGTCACTAGGGGGGTGGCACCCAAAAACACTATATTTCACAAAATGGTGGCTCCCAGTCACACTTGTTTAGTTACATATTTTATTAAATACAGTCACATAAGAAAAAAAGATCTGAAATCAACAATGCAAAATAAAAAAAAGAAAATGTTTTCATTTTTTGGTGGGAGTGTCCCTTTAAAACACATTATTCTCCTAATTTCGGCATGTGGCATTGATTTTCAATCAATTTTTTTAAACATCTAGTGAAAAACACGATATAGTGTAAATTACACACGATAAAAATCCACGTTAGGTCAGCCGAGCTCATCCTGGTGCTAGACAGGCACAGGAGTTATATGTTATACACACCCCAGACATAGGTGATATTAGTATTACACAAGAAGGGATTAATCAGTCTGGGGATCATTAGAACCAACACTGAGACCATGGGGGTCCCGCGTAGTCATTTGTGAAACGTTTTTATTCACCCAACGTCTGGTGGGAGTAAATGACATATGCCCAAAATAAGGAACTACTGTATGTATCACCTATAGACCTTAGAATTAAGCTTTATATATATAGTCCTCATAGAGTACCAAAATACTGTGGAATTCTATATGTAACACATAGGGACTTCATTTGATGTGTCAGTGTAGCTTGTAAGTCACTCATACTACTTATTTCTTAGGTTTATCACCTAAACATGGCTTTTACTGTGACTATAGAGAATAAAACATGCTTAGATTAGGAGAAAAACAAATGTGTTTTATATGTGTCTGTGGTGTCTGCTGCTTATGACATATATTGTGGCCTGATATGAAATGTACACATTTCCCATTGAAAACCAGTTTATTCGCTACCAAGCTACCGTTAGACACCACAGACACATGTAAGGCACATTGTCTCCTAATTTAGGCATTTACTTGCAGGTTTCCTCACACAATGTATAGATCATTTTTAGAGTTCAGCGGACACCTGGATGTTCGGGTTCGGCGGAACTTTCGGAAAAAAGTCCGGGTTCGGGATCGAACTTGACCCCGAACTTGACCCCGAACCCGAACCCCATTGAAGTCAATGGGGACACAAACTTTTGGCCACTAAAATGCCTCTAAAAAAGTCCTGGAAAGGGCTAGAGGGCTGCAAAATGAAGTAAAATGTGGGTGAGTGTCCCCATTCATCCGAATAGGTCAATTGACCTATTCGTATGAATGGGGACTCTATTTCGGTTTATAGAATAGCAATAGCATTACATGTGTTCCATAAACCGAAAGTCTATAAACTGAAAGACATTCGGTTTATAGACTTTCGGTTTATAGAATACATGTAATGCTATTGCTATTCTATAAACCGAAATAGAGTACCCATTAATAAGAAATTCTTATGAATGGGGACACTATTTTGGTTTTTAGAAAGCCAATAGCATTACATACAATGTAATCACCGAACCCCGAACTCCAACACGAACATACAGTGGAATGTCCGTGTTCGGGTCCGGGGTCCAAAAACCGTAATGTTCGATACGAACCCAAACAGTGCGGTTTGGGTTCGCTCAACACTAATTATTTTCAATCATTTTTTATTCTCTACATGCACTGTAAGAACAATGTAATATAAAATTTGTCCAATGTTTTTCTACAGAATTGTAATAATAACGATTATTATAATGCCACCATATACTGCAACCCTGTATGGCCTTCCAGCAGAAGTGGTAGAGATTAATACAGTGAAGCAGTTTAAGCATGCATGGGATAGGTATAAGGCTATCCTAGATATAAGATAAGGCCAGGGACTAATGAAAGGATTACATTACTGAGAGGGTAGTGGATGTATGGAATAGTCTTCCAGCAGAAGTGGTAGAGGTTAATACAGTGAAGGTGTTTAAGCATGCATGGGTTAGGTATAAGGCTATCCTAGATATAAGATAAGGGCAGGGGCTAATGAAAGTATTACATTACTGAGAGGGTAGTGGATGTATGGAATAGTCTTCCAGTAGAAGTGGTAGAGGTTAATACAGTGAAGCAGTTTAAGCATGCATGGGATAGGTATAAGGCTATCCTAGATATAAGATAAGGGCAGGGGCTAATGAAAGTATTACATTACTGAGAGGGTAGTGGATGCATGGAATAGTCTTCCAGTCGAAGTGGTAGAGGTTAATACAGTGAAGGAGTTTAAGCATGCATGGGATAGGTATAAGGCTATCCTAGATATAAGATAAGGTCAGGGACTAATGAAAGTATTACATTACTGAGAGGGTAGTGGATGTATGGAATAGTCTTCCAGTCGAAGTGGTAGAGGTTAATACAGTGAAGGAGATTAAGAATGCATGGGATAGGTATAAGGCTATCCTAGATATAAGATAAGACCAGGGACTAATGAAAGTATTACTTTACTGAGAGGGTAGTGGATGTATGGAATAGTCTTCCAGTAGAAGTGGTAGAGGTTAATACAGTGAAGGAGTTTAAGCATGCATGGGATAGGTATAAGGCTATCCTAGAAATAAGATAAGGTCAGGGACTAATAAAGTATTACATTACTGAGAGGGTAGTGGATGTATGGAATAGTCTTCCAGTAGAAGTGGTAGAGGTTAATACAGTGAAGGAGTTTAAGCATGCATGGGATAGGTATAAGGCTATCCTAGATAAAATATAAGGTCAGGGATTAATGAAAGTATTACATTACTGAGAGGGTAGTGGATGTATGGAATAGTCTTCCAGTAGAAGTGGTAGAGGTTAATACAGTGAAGGAGTTTCAGCATGCATGGGATAGGTATAAGGCTATCCTAGATAAAAGATAAGGTCAGGGACTAATGAAAGTATTACATTACTGAGAGGGTAGTGGATGTATGGAATAGTCTTCCAGTCGAAGTGGTAGAGGTTAATACAGTGAAGGAGTTTAAGCATGCATGGGATAGGTATAAGGCTATCCTAGATATAAGATAAGGCCGGGGACTAATGAAAGTATTACTTTACTGAGAGGGTAGTGGATGTATGGAATAGTCTTCCAGTAGAAGTGGTAGAGGTTAATACTGTGAAGGAGTTTAAGCATGCGTGGGATAGGTATAAGGCTATCCTAGATATAAGATAAGGCCAGGGACTAATGAAAGTATTACTTTACTGAGAGGGTAGTAGATACATGGAATAGTCTTCCAGTAGAAGTGGTAGAGGTTAATACAGTGAAGGAGTTTAAGCATGCATGGGATAGGTATAAGGCTATCCTAGATATAAGATAAGGCCGGGGACTAATGAAAGTATTACTTTACTGAGAGGGTAGTGGATGTATGGAATAGTCTTCCAGTAGAAGTGGTAGAGGTTAATACTGTGAAGGAGTTTAAGCATGCGTGGGATAGGTATAAGGCTATCCTAGATATAAGATAAGGCCAGGGACTAATGAAAGTATTACTTTACTGAGAGGGTAGTAGATACATGGAATAGTCTTCCAGTAGAAGTGGTAGAGGTTAATACAGTGAAGGAGTTTAAGCATGCGTGGGATAGGTATAGGGCTATCCTAGATATAAGATAAGGTCAGGGTCTAATGAAAATATTACATTACTGAGAGGTTAGTGGATGTATGGAATAGTCTTCCAGTAGAAGTGGTAGAGGTTAATACAGTGAAGGAGTTTAAGCATGCGTGGGATAGATATAAGGCTATCCTAGATATAAGATAAGGTCAGGGACTAATGAAAGTATTACATTACTGAGAGGGTAGTGGATGCATGGAATAGTCTTCCAGTAAAAGTGGTAGAGGTTAATACAGTGAAGGAGTTTAAGCATGCATGAGATAGGTATAAGGCTATCCTAGATATAAGATAAGACCAGGGACTAATGAAAGTATTACTTTACTGAGAGGGTAGTGGATGCATGGAATAGTCTTCCAGTAGAAGTGGTAGAGGTTAATACAGTGAAGGAGTTAAAGCATGCATGGGATAGGTATAAGGCTATCCTAGATATAAGATAAGACCAGGGACTAATGAAAGTATTACTTTACTGAGAGGGTAGTGGATGCATGGAATAGTCTTCCAGTAGAAGTAGTAGAGGTTAATACAGTGAAGGAGTTTCAGTGTTATTGTGATATGTACAGTGAGGGAAAAAATTATTTGATCCCCTACTGATTTGAACGTTTGCCCACTGACAAAGAAATGATCAGTCTACAATGTAATGGTAGGTGTAGTTTAACAGTGAGAGACAGAATAACAACAACAACAAAATCCAGAAAAAAACGCATGTCAAAAAAGTTATAAATTGATTTGCATGTCAATGAGGGAAATGAGTATCTGATCCCGTATCAAGCAAGATCTCTGGCTCCCAGGTGTCTTTTATACACGTAACAAGCTGAGATTAGGAGCGCTCTCTTAAAGGGACAGCTCCTAATCTCAGCTCGTTCCCTGTATAATAAACACCTGTCCACTGAAGCAATCAATCAGATTCCAAACTCTCCACCATGGCCAAGACCAAGGAGCTGTCCAAGCATGTCAAGGACAAGATTGTAGACCTACACAAGGCTGGAAT
Source organism: Pelodytes ibericus (assembly GCA_036172795.1). NCBI lineage: Eukaryota > Metazoa > Chordata > Amphibia > Anura > Pelodytidae > Pelodytes > Pelodytes ibericus. The sequence continues at coordinate 212,779,386 of CM069861.1, forward strand.
GGGCTACAAGACCATCGCCAAGCAGCTTGGTGAGAAGGTGACAACATTTGGTGAGATTATTCGCAAATGGAAGAAACACAAATAAACTGTCAGTCTCCCTCGGTCTGGTGCTCCATGCTAGATCTCACCTCGTGGAGTTTCAATGATCCTGAGAACGGTGAGGAATCAGCCCAGAACTACATGGGAGGATCTTGTTAGTGATCTCAAGACAGCTGGGATCATAGTCACCAAGAATACAATTGGTAACACACTACGCCGCGAAGGACTGAAATCCTGCAGCGCCCGCAAGGTCCTCAAGAAAGCACATGTACAGGCCCGTCTGAAGTTTGCCAATGAACATCTGATTGATTCAGAGGGAGAACTAGGTGAAAGTGTTGTGGTCGGATGAGATCAAAATCGTACTCTTCGGCATCAACTCACCATGTTTGGAGGAGGAGGAATGCTGCCTATGACCCCAAGGACACCATCCCCACCGTCAAACATGGAGGTGGAAACATTTGGGGGGTGTTTCTGCTAAGGGGACAGGATAACTGCACCCCTTCAAAGGGACGATGGATGAGGCCATGTACCACCAAATCTTGGGTGAGAAACTCCTTCCTTCAGACAGGGCATAGACCCAAAACACACTGCCAAGGCAACAAAGGAGTGGCTCACCAAGAAGCCCATTAAGGGTTGCCACCTGGCCGGTAATTTACCGGCACAGCCGGTATTTAGGCTCTTGGGGCAGAGGCCGGTATATCTAATATACCAGCAATGGAAGGCCAGTATTTTCCTCCCCCCTTCCCCAGCCAGTACTTACCTCCTTGCTGCTGTCTCCCGGTGCAGGTCCGCGGCTGTGAAGGAAGCGTTGTGCGCTCCCCTGCAGCCACGCGGATCAATAAAGTTTATTTTAAAAAAAAGTTTTAACAAACGTTATTGAAGCCGCGCGGCTGGAGGGGAGCGTACAACGCTTCTCTCACATGCGCGGACCTGCAGAGCAGCAAGGAGGTAAGTACTGGGAAGGGAGGAGGAGGGTGGCATAACGCTGGCCTATTAAGGGGCAAAATCCTGTCATATTGATGGACATAATCCTGCAATATTAAAATGGGAAAAGAATGGCATATTGAGGGGCAAAATACTGTAATATTAAATGGCAAAAGAATGGCAAATAGAGGGGAAAAATATTACTGGCATATTGAGTGGCAAAATATATACACTTCAATAAACTCTCTGTTATGAAAGCTGAATACTGTACAATGCCACACATGTCTATTCACCAGGAATAAGAGTTTACCTGCTTCTTGTAATGGTCCCTTTCACAGCTGGAGAAGTAGCTCTCCATGTTTCAATAATATTTTATAATTATATTTTTTTTTCCAACTTTCACCCTTAAATCATAACCAACCCCCTTACTTGAAGGTAGAACCCGCTCATCCCAAATGAGATGACCCTTTTTTTTCCGGTTTCCACACTTCCTGTCTGCACAGTTATTTTGTTTCATATTCGTCTTTTCGACCTAGTTACTTACTGGCTGGGTGTCGATTGATTTCTGCCTCTTTGCCTTCCTGTTTGATGAATCCTGGTTTCTCCCCCTGTCCGCTCTCTTTTCTCCATAGCTTGTAGGAGTGGTTGATAGACTCTCATAATTTGACCATTCCAGAAGGTCTTCTCGTCTGGACGAACCATCTTCCATGTTCCTTTCTCGGCGGTCGCTGGTTCAGAACAGAAATCTTATGTTCCTTCCGTTGTGCTTATTTTAAAACTTAGAATAATAATATTTTTTTTATTTTTTTAAAAACAACATTTTCTTTCCCCTTTCCAATGTCTCATTAAAGGAAAGTAAGTTGGAAAGAACAGAGGATTCTTTGAGGATAATTTATGTCCACAAGCGTTACATCCCCCAAAGTGTGTGGATAATGAGTACACCAGTGTGTAAGAACGTCTTATCTACTTCAGACATGTAATGAGGGAATATTTGGGCTTGTCGTTTTATCTAGGTAACCATCCCACGTCGGACTCTGTCTCAAAACTCTCCAAAACTTGCAAGGTGTCCATTTCTCCTCTTCTAAAAATATATTACAAAGGAATGGTCCGAGATAGATTACTCAGGAAGGCAGAGCTCTGGACTATATTACACTTTATTCATAAACATTGATGTGACCCTGTATTATTTCACCCCATTATTTGCTGGGGTGTTAAACACACGCGTGTAGCTTCTTTTAGAGATGGAGTAACAAGCAGGGATGGGCAAAGTGTCCATACAAGGACATCAGTGTCGTGTGGCAAGATCTGTGAAGGTCCATAGAATTAAATTATCCATCACATACCCTAGTAAATGTCCACTATGAGCAATTTTGGTGGCTACACATGGTAACAAGATGGAGAAGAAAGCACACTGGGGCCTAAAGGAAGGGCTAGGATTTGCTGTGAGTTTTATTGCTGTGCAGTCTGTGATACACTCACACACTGCACATTACTGGGAGTTGTATTGCTGTGGAGTCTGTGATACACTCACATGCTGCACATTACTGTGAGTTATATTGCTGTGGAGTCTGATACACTCACACGCTGCACATTACTGTGAGTTTTATTGCTGTGGAGTCTGTGATACACTCACACGCTGCACATTACTGTGAGTTTTATTGCTGTGGAGTCTCTGATACACTCACACGCTGCACATTACTGTGAGTTATATTGCTGTGGAGTCTGTGATACATTCACACGCTGCACATTACTGGGAGTTTTATTGCTGTGGAGTCTGTGATACACTCACACGCTGCACATTGCTGTGAGTTTTATTGCTGTGGAGTCTGATACACTCACACACTGCACATTACTGTGAGTTTTATTGCTGTGGAGTCTGTGATACACTCACACGCTGCACATTGCTGTGAGTTTTATTGCTGTGGAGTCTGTGATACACTCACACACTGCACATTACTGGGAGTTTTATTGCTGTGGAGTCTGTGATACATTCACACACTGCACATTACTGTGAGTTTTATTGCTGTATAGTCTGTGATACATTCACACACTGCACATTACTGTGAGTTTTATTGCTGTATAGTCTGTGATACACTCACATCCTGCACATTACTGTGAGTTTTATTGCTGTGGAGTCTGTGATACGCTCACACACTGCACATTACTGGGAGTTTTATTGCTGTGGAGTCTGTGATACACTCACACACTGCACATTACTGTGAGTTGTATTGCTGTGGAGTCTGTGATACACTCACACACTGCACATTACTGTGAGTTTTATTGCTGTGGAGTCTGTGACACACTCACACACTGCACATTACTGTGAGTTTTATTACTGTGGAGTCTGTGATACACTAACACGCTGCACATTACTGTGAGTTGTATTGCTGTGGAGTCTGTGATACATTCACACACTGCACATTACTGTGAGTTTTATTGCTGTGGAGTCTGTGATACATTCACACACTGCACATTACTGTGAGTTTTATTGCTGTGGAGCCTGTGATATACTCACACACTGCACATTGCTGTGAGTTTTATTGCTGTGGAGTCTGTGATACAGTAATGTGCAGTGTGTGAGTGTATCACAGACTCCACAGCAATAAAACTCACAGCAATGTGCAGTGTGTGAGTGTATCACAGACTATACAGCAATAAAACTCACAGTAATGTTCAGTGTGTGAGTGTGTCACAGACTCCACAGCAATAAAACTCACAGTAATGTGCAGTGTATGAGTGTATCACAGACTCCACAGCAATAAAACTCACAGTAATGTGCAGTGTGTGAGTGTGAGTTTTATTGCTGTGGAGTCTGTGATACACTCATACACTGCACATTACTGTGAGTTTTATTGCTGTGGAGTCTGTGATACACTCACACGCTGCACATTACTGTGAGTTTTATTGCTGTGGGGTCTGTGATACACTCATACACTGCACATTACTGTGAGTTTTATTGCTGTGGAGTCTGTGATACACTCACACGCTGCAGATTACTGTGAGTTTTATTGCTGTTGAGTCTGTGATACGCTCACACACTGCACATTACTGGGAGTTTTATTGCTGTTGAGTCTGTGATACGCTCACACACTGCACATTACTGGGAGTTGTATTGCTGTGGAGTCTGTGATACACTAACACACTGCATTAATGTGAGTTTTATTGCTGTGCATCTCACTTGTATTTGTTGAATTTGTACCAGTTTTATTTTACAATAATTAATACTATGTTTTTTTTTTACTTATAAAACAAAATGAAGGTTGTTCCTTGGACATTTTAATCTTTCCTTTTGTAAACAAGATTAAACACATGAATTACGGTACAAAGGGCACCTGGTGACTATTATAAGTCACTTCATTTAAGTCTACGCACATCACAAACGTGGAAAAACTCGACGCTAGCAGTGAATTATCATTTCAAACTGAAACCGGTGTCTTAAATCACTGAAGGGAAATAGTTAGATCTTCAAGGCCAATAATGAAACCGTGCACAATATATAAAATACTCTTCAAGGCCGATAACCAGGAATATATCCAGGACTCAGTCCTGCTGTATTGGTGCACATTCTGATAAAATCCTCTGTCTTCAGCTTGATCTTTATATTGACCAACCCACAATCTGGAACAGAAAAGAAATGTTTCAAATGTTTAAAATTCAGTGGTGGTGTAAAAAGTGGAACATTCCTTTGGTTTCCATGGTGACTGGGTTACATTCCTTTGGTTTCCATGGTGACTGTGTTACATTCCATTGGTTTCCATGGTGACAGCAGAACATTCCATTGGTTTCCTTGGTGACTGCGGAACATTCCATTGGTTTCCTTGGTGACTGCGGAACATTCCATTGGTTTCCTTGGTGACTGCTCCACTTTTGGAATTTAAATTTTATTAATGAGCTTCATTGGATCCAAACCCAAGCCCCCAACCTCACACCCTGACAGAGCGAGACAGAAAAAGGGAGATGAACATGTCATGTCACTGACTGTACACAGGGGGGTGATATCTAAAAATGGTGCATATGGAGATTGGATACTGGCCCTACCAGTGTGTTAGACCATCCTCTGTGTACAGAATCAGGCACTGATCTTATCCTGCGCAGTATAGTGTCAGAATGTATAAAAAAAGAGTCAATCACTGTGATACTACATAATATACAAACCAAATATATATTGTGCCTTTTATTAACTCTCTGACAATTCATATTGCAATATGCTTTATACATCTTTATACATCCCCCACTGGGCAGGACCAAACCTGGGGAGTTTCTCCTGCTAGAAGAACAGAGTTGGCCCTGTATAATGCATTGTTATAAAGTGACAGTGTGTAAAGATGTAACTCTGCATTATCCATGGCCAGCTGAGCTCTTCTATATATTCTTCTATACATTGTGCAGGGTCTGGTGAGTTTCTCCTGCTAGAAGAACAGAGTTGGCCCTGTATAATGCATTGTTATAAAGTGACAGTGTGTAAAGATGTAACTCTGCATTATCCATGGCCAGCTGAGCTCTTCTATATATTCTTCTATACATTGTGCAGGGCCTGGTGAGTTTCTCCTGCTAGAAGAACAGAGTTGGCCCTGTATAATGCATTGTTATAATGTGACAGTGTGTAAAGATGTAACTCTGCATTATCCATGGCCAGCTGAGCTCTTCTATATATTCTTCTATACATTGTACAGGGCCTGGTGAGTTTCTCCTGATAGAATAACAGAGTTGGCCCTGTATAATGCATTGTTATAAAGTGACAGTGTGTAAAGATGTAACTCTGCATTATCCATGGCCAGCTGAGCTCTTCTATATATTCTTCTATACATTGTGCAGGTTCGGTGAGTTTCTCCTGCTAGAAGAACAGAGTTGGTCCTGTATAATGCATTGTTATAATGTGACAGTGTGTAAAGATGTAACTCTGCATTATCCATGGCCAGCTGAGCTCTTCTATATATTCTTCTATACATTGTACAGGGCCTGGTGAGTTTCTCCTGATAGAATAACAGAGTTGGCCCTGTATAATGCATTGTTATAAAGTGACAGTGTGTAAAGATGTAACTCTGCATTATCCATGGCCAGCTGAGCTCTTCTATATATTCTTCTATACATTGTGCAGGGTCTGGTGAGTTTCTCCTGCTAGAAGAACAGAGTTGGCCCTGTATAATGCATTGTTATAAAGTGACAGTGTGTAAAGATGTAACTCTGCATTATCCATGGCAAGCTGAGCTCTTCTATATATTCTTCTATACATTGTGCAGGGTCTGGTGAGTTTCTCCTGCTAGAAGAACAGAGTTGGCCCTGTATAATGTATTGTTATATAGTGACAGTGTGTAAAGATGTAACTCTGCATTATCCATGGCCAGCTGAGCTCTTCTATATATTCTTCTATACATTGTACAGGGTTTGGTGAGTTTCTCCTGCTAGAAGAATAGAGTTGGTCCTGTATAATGTATTGTTATATAGTGACAGTGTGTAAAGATGTACCTCTGCATTATCCATGGCCAGCTGAGCTCTTCTATATATTCTTCTATACATTGTACAGGGCCTGGTGAGTTTCTCCTGATAGAATAACAGAGTTGGCCCTGTATAATGCATTGTTATAAAGTGACAGTGTGTAAAGATGTACCTCTGCATTATCCATGGCCAGCTGAGCTCTTCTATATATTCTTCTATACATTGTACAGGGCCTGGTGAGTTTCTCCTGATAGAATAACAGTGTTGGCCCTGTATAATGCATTGTTATAAAGTGACAGTGTGTAAAGATGTAACTCTGCATTATCCATGGCCAGCTGAGCTCTTCTATATATTCTTCTATACATTGTGCAGGGTGTGGTGAGTTTCTCCTGCTAGAAGAACAGAGTTGGCCCTGTATAATGCATTGTTATAAAGTAACAGTGTGTAAAGATGTAACTCTGCATTATCCATGGCCAGCTGAGCTCTTCTATATATTCTTCTATACATTGTGCAGGGTCTGGTGAGTTTCTCCTGCTAGAAGAACAGAGTTGGCCCTGTATAATGCATTGTTATAAAGTGACCGTGTGTAAAGATGTAACTCTGCATTATCCATGGCCAGCTGAGCTCTTCTATATATTCTTCTATACATTGTACATGGCATAATCCTGGCATATTGCGGGGCATAATCCTGGGATATTGCGGGGCATAATCCTGGGATATTGTGGGGCATAATCCTGGGGTATTGAGGGGAATAATCCTGGGATATTGGGTGGCTAAATCCTGGCATATTGCGGGGCATAATCCTGGGGTATTGAGGGGAATAATCCTGGCATATTGAGACTTAAGTTATGTTACTTATTCTCCACCATTCTTAATAGGGGGCTTTATTGCAACATGTAACTCTGTTAACTCTCTTTTAATTTAAATGCTGAGAAAGGGGTGGAACATGTGATGTCATGATATGGGAAAATAATATGATAATGGGGGGGGGGGGGGGGGCGGCAAATTTTATTTTGCCTAGGGCGGCAAAAATCCTTGCACCGGCCCTGGAAACAGGCTTCATGTGATGCAAGAGATACTTCGAATCTTTGAACCCATTGTCACACTAGTGGCCAGGCTTGGTAATAGACCGGATAAAGAGGGCAACTTCCCAGGTTTGGGGTGGGGTGAGTGCATATAAGGAAGAGTAATAGCAAGTTTTTCTTCAGTGTCCACTTGCTCAAGGGGCCTCAAAGTGCCTGAGTGGGGGACAGTTATGGAGAGTGGGTAAATACCTGACATGAGGGACCCCATCTTTGCTTAGGGCCCTGAAAAACCATAAAACCGCCAACCAGCCTTAGGGCGCCAGGGGGAATAAAAGTATGTCGGTAGAGGCTTTGGCTGGGGAGATAACAATATCTCCCCTCACCAGCCCTCTACATGGCTGGAGTGGAGGACCCTGGGAGGGGGCGGACCTCACCGGATGCGAGGTCCGCCCCCACCCCATGAAGCAGAACAGTATCATCTTCACGGGGCGCGCCCCCCTCACACTTAGTGATGATGCAGGGCATCAGAGTGGTAAAAAACAGAAATGGGGGGAGAACAGAGGATGAGATGGGGGTAGGATAGGGGGGGAAACAGAGATGAGGGTAGGAGGGGGAGAGAACAGAATTGGTCTAGGAGGGGAAAAGGACAGAGATGGGGAGAGGACAGAGGAGGAGGGGGTGAGAATAGATGGGGAGTGAAGGGAGAGAACAGAAGAGGGTGAAAAAGCAGATTATGGGAGGTGGAAGAACAGATATGGGGGAGAGGGAAAGAGATAAGTGGAAGTAGAGATAAGTGACATGGGGTTATGGAAAGAGATATGGGGAGGGAAAGAGATAAGTGGAAGGAGAGATTAGTGACATGGGGTTATGGAAAGAGATATGGGGAGAGGGAGGATAGATAAGGGATATGGGGAGAGGGGGGAGAGGGAGAGTCATGGGATTGTAGTGGGGAGGGGGGTGGCACCGAAATGCACTTTCGCATGTGTAGATAAAATCCTTCCACCGGCCCTGCCCACAACCGCAGCCGAAGCCAAGTACAGCAGACCTTGCATGGCACCGCTGCACAATCTCATTGGTGATGTGGACACTTTGTGATTAGCGGTACAGTTCAGCCAGAACAGACCTATAGCATCTCCAATGTGACCGCTAATTTTATATGGTGCCAAAGATAGTAGATCCGGGATACAGCACATATTCTGTATAAATGGGATTATTTTTCTTTGGGGGGGGGGGCTTCCCTGGTCCTGTTAGATGTGGATCAGGAGGGGCGGTCCTGCCCCTCTCCCCTCAGCCTCTCCTGGTGTTTATGTGTAAAGGCCTGATTTGGTTATTGATTTAAATGGTTCAAGTGAGCAGTGTTTACCCTCATGTACTATATGGAAATGAACAGCGGCTACAGGCAGATAGAGGCCTCCTGTATTTGTAAAGTACACAGCCCTGCAGCACTCACCACAACTATTTGTTTCATGTGTTGGATAAATGTTAAATTGTGTCACGCAGGGGCCTGGAGCGGTAACACGGCAGAGATAAAACTCACCTTCTAAACAACAAAGAAATCTACTGGGGCTAAATATGTAACAGTCAGCAGGAACATTCCACTGGTTCCCATAGTGATTCTGAGGCAGAGTTCTAAAAGTGGAACAATCAGCAGGACCATTCCATTGGTTCCCAGGGTGATTCTGAGGCAGAGTTCTAAAAGTGGAGCAATCAGCAGGAACATTCCATTGGTTCCCATAGTGATTCTGAGGCAGAGTTCTAAAAGTGGAGCAATCAGCAGGAACATTCCATTGGTTCCCATAGTGATTCTGAGGCAGAGTTCTGAAAGTGGAGCAGTCAGCAAGAACATTGTCTCAGAATCACCCTGGGAACCAATCGAATGTTCCTGCTGATTGCTCCACTTTTAGAACTCTTTCTCAGAATCACCCTGGGAACCAATGGAGAGATCTAAAAGTGGAGCAATCAGCAGGAACGTTGCATTGGTGATTCTGAGGCAGAGTTCTAAAAGTGGAACAATCAGCAAGACCATTCCATTGATGATTCTGAGGCAGAGTTCTAAAAGGGGAGCAATCAGCAGGACCATTCCATTGGTTCCCACGGTGATATGCTCACATTTGAGATGTTAACCTTTTATGCAGTCTGAGCAATAAGGACAGTTTAAAGCAGTGGACTGGTGAAATACACAAATGGTGCCACTCACTATAACAAGCCACTGTGGGGATAAAGGTGAAGCAGTCACCATGGAAGCTAATGGCATGAATCTGCTGATGTTTCCATTTTTATAACTCCCCATATCGACTTTTATATAACGTGCTTATAAATCAAAATATATAGCAATTAAGTGATAGCCCTTCTACCAGAGATAGACCCCATCAGCAAGGGTGACCACCAGGTAAGAAACCCATACTGTGTGAATATATGATTCACAAGATGAAATACATATTCACCCACAGTCACATATTCACCCAGTCACATATTCACACACAGTCACATATTCACCCAGTCACATATTCACCCAGTCACATATTCACACACAGTCACATATTCACCCACAGTCACATATTCACCCACAGTCACATATTCACCCAGTCACATATTCACACAGTGTCACATATTCACACACAGTCACAGTCACATATTCACCCACAGTCACATATTCACCCACAGTCACATATTCACCCACAGTCACATATTCACCCACAGTCACATATTCACCCAGTCACATATTCACCCACAGTCACATATTCACACACAGTCAGTCACATATTCACCCACAGTCACATATTCACCCAGTCACATATTCACCCAGTCACATATTCACACACAGTCACACATTCACCCACAGTCAGTCACATATTCACCCAGTCACATATTCACACACAGTCACAGTCACATATTCACCCACAGTCACATATTCACCCGCAGACACATATTCACCCACAGACACATATTCACCCACATTCACATATTCACCCACAGTCACATATTCACCCACAGTCACATATTCACCCACAGTCACATATTCACACACAGTCACAGTCACATATTCACCCACAGTCACATATTCACCCAGTCACATATTCACACACAGTCACATATTCACCCACAGTCACATATTCACCCACAGTCACATATTCACACACAGTCACATATTCACCCAGTCACATATTCACCCACAGTCACATATTCACACACAGTCACATATTCACACACAGTCACATATTCACACACAGTCACAGTCACATATTCACACACAGTCACATATTCACACACAGTCACAGTCACATATTCACACACAGTCACACATTCACCCACAGTCACATATTCACTCAGTCACATATTCACACACACAGTCACAGTCACATATTCACACACAGTCACACATTCACCCACAGTCACATTCACACACAGTCACATATTCACACACAGTCACAGTCACATATTCACCCACAGTCACATATTCACCCACAGTCACACATTCACCCACAGTCACATATTCACACACAGTCACATATTCACACACAGTCACATATTCACCCAGTCACATATTCACCCACAGTCACATATTCACCCACAGTCACATATTCACCCA